>JASDQU010104044.1:188354-208625 GCA_032191745.1 Picea mariana
AGTTCTTCTTCAAGCCTGTTACATAGAGTACGTCCTTCATCGTTATTGAGTTTTCTGAATCTAGCTTGTAGTTTGATTCTCCCACTCCCTTGATGGGATATTGGTAATCATCTCCAAGTGTCACTTTCTGAGAAAACTTCTTTTCTGAAATACAAGAGAGAGTACTTTTCTTACCTGTCATGTGTTTTGATGCACCGCTATCAATGAGCCATGTGTCCTCTCCAGGTGATACAGATCTTGAGAGGGCCGAGATCAAGACATGGTCCTTAATCATCTTCATAGGTGGTTCTTCATTTTCGACTATGTGGGCATGTTGCCTCTTGTATTCTTCTCTTCTGACTGGACAAGAATTCACCTTATGTCCCATCTTATCACAATGATAGCATTGTATGGATGAGAGATCTCTTCCCTTGTGTTGTCCTTTCTTCTGAAAATTTCTTGGATGAGATTCTTTGTTGTTGAATTTGTTTGATGGTTGAGGCTCTCTATGAGTTTCCATTTTGAAGTAGGGTTTCTTCCTTCCTCCTTTTGTATGAGTAGCTAGGGCTTGATCATCATCCCTTGCTAGTAGTGCTTCATGGTTAGCTACCCTTGTCTCTTCTTGGATGCATTCTTCCCATAGGCTCTCAAATTGTAGCTTCTCCTTTCTGGCACATATCGTCTGGATGGAAGCATCCCAAGGTCTTGTGAGACCATTTAGGGCCGTCATTACGAATTCGTCTTCATCTATGGTGTCTCCAATCTCTTTTAACTGTTCTTTAATTCTGAGATTCGGGAGAAATATTCTTGAATCATTTCTCCTTTCTGCATCTTGGTATTCTTCAATTGAGATCTTAGGTTCATCTTTCGGTTGATGTTCTTTCCTTCGTATAGTTTGCTTAGAGAGTCAAACATCTCTTTCGGAGTTTTCTTAGATGATACATATGGGATTAGGTGGTCTTTGATTGAATCTGCAATTATTCTTTGAGCCCTGATTGAGTCCTTCTGATGTTTTGCTTTCTCTACGGCATCTTCAGGTTCCGACACTTCTTCTTTGATGAATCTTGCTAGGTCATTCTCTGCAAGGATCAGACCGATCCTATACTTCCAGGCACGGAAGTTGTCTATGCTTTCTAGTTTCTCAACAAGCTTTGTGCTTGCAGACATCTTGTACTTGAGGCTATGAAAAATGACCATAAATGAAAATGCTTAAAATCAAGTTTTGACTTTACCAGGAGGTGCGCTTGGCTGAGGCGAGTAGCCTGGTGTACTTGGATATGAGAAAATCCAATTTTTGCCCTTCAAATCTGATCTCTGAATTTCTGGACTGGTGCTTCTGGTACTTTTGTGAAACTAGGGTTTCACTTTTCGGGAGATCCAGCCACTGAAAAGGTGCGCTCTAACTTTCTAGGTGGTTTTGGAGCTGAAAAGCTTCACTTTTGAAAAACCCTAATTTGCAGGTACTGCAACAGTGACGTTTTTCTCTTGTGAAAATATGCTTCCTTCAGGTTGGCTCTGATACCATGTTAATGTTTTATGCCATTATTATAGTTCTTTGCATTTCAATAGATAAGAGCAACATAAGAACAAGATCACTGAGAAATACACATTCACAAGAGACACAACATTTATCCTGGGAAACCCTCTAGGGGAAGAAAACCCAACAAAAACTTCCTTATCATAAATTGCCAATACAATGTCAAGAGATAACTCAAACCAATACAGATAGTCCTCTCCAAAAGATGCGCCACTCTTCTCCCTCTCTCCAACTGGTAAGTTGAAGCTTGCCTCTTAGAAATGAGCAAGTGTGTTGTGTGTTAAAGTGAGGCGCTAGCCTCTCTATATATACAAGTCTGGCACGTGTGAAGTGTCTTTCACTGGCAGGGCTGACTTCTCACTCTGGGTGGGTAAACCCATCTTTATTATATTTCTGGGTCTCAATAATAACTGATGGGGCCAACTTCTTATTCTGCCTATTACAATTGTCTGTTGACCAATCCGCAAAAGGGGATTTGGTCCTAATACAATGACCGACATGATCAATCCACAATGGGGATTGATCCTATAAATAATATAACAATAATAATAAGAATACTCTTTGTAGTTACATTGTTTCAACAACAACAAGGTACGTCACTCTCAAATATATGAACTCAACTAAATCCATAGGAGTACAAACTGGAGAGCGATCTCAAGTCGACTCAACTAAGTTCATAGGAGTACGATAGGAGACCATCTCATGTCATTTCAACTCAGTCCAGAGGAGCACGACAAGAGACCTACACAGGTTAACTCAACTCAGTCCACAGGAGCACGACTCACCTATCACATAGGTGTTCTCTCAGATAAACTCAACTCAGTCCACAGGAGTACGACTCACCTATCACATAGGTGTTCTCCCAGATCAACTCAACTCAGTCTAGAGGAGTATGATCTGGAGAATGTCTCATGAAGCTGCAATCATCAACACACACTACATCGCCTAATCGTTGTGATTAGATGCCTGGTCACTGTGGACCAGTTGCCTGGTGTGCCAACCAGAGGTTACTAGTTCTTTATGAACTAGATGTCAGATTCTGTGTGAGAAGACGAGTTACTAGTTCTTTATGAATTAGATGCCAGATTCTGTGTGAGCTGGCGAG
Organism: Picea mariana; assembly: GCA_032191745.1. Lineage (NCBI taxonomy): Eukaryota > Viridiplantae > Streptophyta > Pinopsida > Pinales > Pinaceae > Picea > Picea mariana. The sequence continues at coordinate 190,976 of JASDQU010104044.1, forward strand.
TTACTATTTCTTTACGAACTAGATGTCAGATTCCGTGTGAATTGACGAGTTACTAGTTTGTATGAACTAGATGCTAGATTCTGTGTGAACTAGCGAGTTGAAGCCCCGTGATGACATAAATCCTGGATGGATGATGAGACCCTGGATGTTGACGTGGTTACAAAACTTCTTCAATATAGATTCGTAGAAAGTCAACAAGTCAATGGTCAAGTGTACAAAAGTGTAGACGCAGTCATGACGATTCCTTGCTAAGAGGGACTGTTGAAGTTTGAGTAGCTTCGGAAGATATTCTTATTGTATCAATATTGTATTAGACCAAGACAAAACCCTAAAGAATAATATTATGTTATATTTGTAAATTCGGCCCTATTGTGCCTTTGTAAAAATTGGCCCTATTGTGCCTTTGTAAAAGTAAAATGTCAATTAGAAAGGGTAAATTGTACAAGTCGGCCCTGACCTAATTCTGGGTGGCTCAACTTGCGTTTATAAGAGGCTAGGCGCCTCACTTGGAGAACACACAACACAAGCTCTCTCACACAAGGAAAAGTGCACAAGTCTGAGGAGGAGACACAACTACAGAGGAAGGGTGTTTAGGTAAAGGGTTTTGGTTATCTCTTGGAGGACTATCTTGGTATAGTGGTGCACTACCTTATTCTGGTTAGGGTTTCTAGTCCATCTTCTGATTATCTTCTGTTTGGTGAGATCTCTCTTGAGAGAGACATTGTACTTGTTGACAAATCTATATTGAAGAAGCTTTACTAGGTTTTCTCCCCCATGAGGGTTTACCAGGATAAATCTTGTGTATACTATGGATGTCTTTCTTTCAGTGATCCTTATGCATGCAGTTATTGTTCTAATAGTTTAAAGTTAAAGAATACATAATACACTTAACTGCTTAAGCGGAATTTTAACACTTTCGATATTATATTCCAAAATTATGTTGGCTCAAAGTTACAGGTTAAAATCCTAGAGATTTTGCAATTTCTGTAAAAATAAAGGAGAAGAAGTGCAAAGTAAATGAGAGAAATCATGTGATGATGTGTGAAAATGGGCCTACATGACCCTTATTTATACTGGTCAAGTAGTCCTTGTTAAGGTCAACCCAGTAATGTAAAATAGGGTTTCCTTTGGTGATTTTAGTGTGGGTTCACACGTTGTAGGTCTGCTCTAGGTGAGCCTGCATCACACTTGTGCATTAGGCTGGATTGTTTTTGTCGTCAAAATGCCTCTGATTTTCTGTGAATTTTGGCTATCATTAACTACATTAAGGATGCAGAAGGCTAATTCTGTTTTGATAGGAGTCCTGATACTAAGGATTGCAACAGTGACAATTTCTTCTCATGTCTTTAAGTTGAATTTTATATGCAGGAATGTCAACTATGATTGAATGTCCAAGGGACATAAAATGACTGTGATTTCAGTAAGAACCACATTGCAAGTTGGTGTTGAGATCGTTAACACAATTGCTCTTTCAACATCTTTATGTGCTTCATATTGCTTTCCATTGTTGTTTCAGATATATATTTAAATTGAATTTTCATTGATATTAGGTTGAATTGCTGATTAAGAGTCAAGACCACATGGTTCTTTTGGATTTTCAAAATATTTTTGATGAATAACTTGTGCTTAGCAATCTCAACAAGTATGCTTGAGATGGGTGTGGAATCCTTTTCTGGTGTACTCTGGTGAAATACAACAAATCATTTATATCTTTTTGAACTCGTAGATAGCATGATCTTTTTGAAATATTCTGTCCCAAATCTAGGTTTTATTTAAATTGATAAGTCTAGCTAAATATTATATTCTTTTTCAATGTTTAGACAGCATGGTGGGGATATGCCACATGGTTCACAGCAGTCTGATCTTGCCATAGAGAAATCAACATGGAATACTCTGGAAGACACAAAGTTATCTGATTGGCATACAGGATTTCATGTTTTCCTGGTATGGACCATATTTAATCCTTTCCCCTATCTATTCGTATGCCTTTCAATATTAGTTTGAAATATAACTGTAGGCTTGTAGTAAAGGGCTAATTTCGTGCTTGTATTTGTTTCAAAAGTTCATAATCATTATTGTAATACTCAAAAACTTATTTAATCCGTCTTTAATTTGTTGGCCTTCTATGGCACCAATCATTGTTTTTCCATATTTAAGCTCTCTTATGTTATGTGCCATATGAATATTCACACCATCCTCTTTCATATTTCACTGAAAAGTCATCAGTAAAAGGTCAGAAGATTCCTTTGTCACCATGCATATATCTGATAATACAGTCTGCAATTGTTGTTTCACATTGAATAATGGGTGTCCCTCTTCCTTTAATTTCTTTGTATGGCGCTACATGCCTATACAAGCTTCTTGCACTACTCATCCTTTCAGTTTATTTTCCACTTTTTGTTTGTTGTTTAGTTAGTAGTTGTGGAGACTCATAAGAGAGAGAGAGAGAGAGAGAGAGAGAGAGAGAGAGGATTGAATGGACCAACCAGCCAAACCCTAATTCTGCAATAAAGAGAATAAATTGGCACAAGGGAAAAATAATCCTAGAGGGAAAAATAAACCCAACCATAAGTGCACTAGCAAGAAGAAAACCCAAGCATAAATGTGCTAGAGAGAGAAAAAACACAAGCACAAGAGAGCACAACACTGTGATGGTGATGTTAGGTGTGACACTATAAATGATGGAAAAGAATCTACTTGATTGAATAATACAAATGAGAGTTGGTGTATATATACAAAACTCTAGGGGTAAGGCATTTTCCTCAAGAGGGATTATGAGCTTATGTTGATTAAGTTGGCCTTAGCCAAACCTAAGTATAACAAATGAGACTATAGGGTTGGCCATGATTGAAAGTGAAACTTACACCATTCCCAAGATCTCAACATCCCCTCTTCAGATCCAAGAATCCACTTGAATGAATAATACAAATGAGATCTAAGATTACACCATTCTCAAGATCTAAGAATCTATTTGAATGAATAATATGAATGAGAGCTGGTGTATATATACAAAACTCTAGGTGTAAGGCGTTTTCCTCAAGAGGGATTATGAGCTTACGTTGACTAGGTCAGCCTTAGCCAAACCTAAGTATAACAAATGATACAATATAGGGTTGGGCATTAGTGATAGTGAAGCTTACACCATTCTCAAGATCTCAATATCCACCCTTAAGCTCAACAAGGAGACATGGAGAAAAATGATGGATAGAAATGAGAGTGGGTGTATAAATACCTATGTTTTTAAACTTAGCCCAAGTCGACATCAACTCGCCAAACTGATCGGTCAGATAGCTGGCCGATTCAAACTGACCTTCAAATCAGTTTGGTGACTAGTTTGGTACCGAACTGGCCGAGTCGATTCCGGACCCACTCTATGTTGATGTTTAGAAAACATGCGGAATACATTCTTCCANTATATATATATATATATATATATATATATATATGTAATATCATATAATATATGACATTATATTTATAATACAATGTATAAATATACTTAATAAATAAGTAGTTACTTATTATCCAAGGGACACTTCCTTTCATGGATGGTCACCATATGTTCTATATATATGGAACTCTCATCATTATAATAATATATTAATCTATTATAATCATTTTGTCTTATCATTTTCTACTGTACTCGTGTCTCTGTGCATGGTTATTCTTCTTGTGATCTTGGTTATTATTGCTGCTATTGTTCATGGTTTATGCTTCAGTTCATGTAAATTTGTAAGAAACTGAATGTAATTGAACAACATTAAACTCCAACATGGTATCAGAGCAATGTTCTTGAAAGAAGACTATTGCACAGGCATTGACCTTTTACAACAACTCATTGTACCTTTCCTGCGATTCGTTGTTTTGCTGCAACTGCAACTCAGGTTAAAGTTTCTGCACTCTTCCAACAACCATGGTGAACTGTATTCTGGTGGAAGATAGGCTTGATGGAACAACCAACTTTAGTTCTTGGAAATCTAGATTGCTCATCACTCTAGAAGAGAGTGACCTAATGAAGTACGTTGAAGAAGTTGTACCAGAATCAACTGATGATGCAGAAAAATCTCAATGGAGGAAGAATGATGCAAAAGCCAGAAAGATCATCATCTATTCTGTGAGAGACCATTTAATCCCTCACATCTCCAACTTGAAGACAACTAAGCAGATGTACGATGCCTTGAAGAAGTTGTTTGAGAACAATAACACCAACAAAGCACTTGCCTTGAGACACCAACTTCAAAATCTCAAGATGACGAAGTCTGATACAATTGCCACCTTCTTCATGAAGATTTTAGAGATCAGAGGTTAGTTGGGTGCTATTGGTGAAATCATCTCTGATAGAGAACTTGTCATGATTACCCTTAATGGTCTTCAAAGCCATTGGGAGCATTCATTCAAAGTATCAGTGGGCAATCCAAATTGCCCAAGTTTGATTGGTTATGGGCATACTGTACTCAAGAGGAGACCAAACTTGTAGCTAGAGGCATGCAATGTTCCCATCATGTTGACAATCAAGCCCTTGTCACTCATGTAAGGAAAAGCAAAGGAAAAAAAAGAGGTTTCGACAAAACATTTAAAGGAAGGAAGTCAACACCAACTTCTGAGCACAAAAAGGACATGTCAAAGGTTCAGTGCTTTAGATGTCACAAGTATGGCCACTATGTGAAAAATTTTCCTACATGGAATAAAGGGAAGCAACATGCTTCCACTGCTAATGTTGATTCTGAACCACCTCAGATGAAGTCAAGGAATGCAAGCATGAACGATGAAGAGTTCTTCATTTCAACCCTCTCAAGTATGGTTCCTACTAGTAATGATATTTGGTTGATTGACAGTGGTGCTTCCAGACATATGACTGGATACAGAGATGGAAAGGTTCTTGCATGGAACAAGAACTCTAGTATGGATTCTGCTCAAGTGATTTGTGTTCGAGAGGGCATATTGTATAGATTGACTGTCCGACTAGTTCAGGCCTTAATACATGATTCTATTAGTTTGAGCGAACTATGGCATAGGAGACTTGCTCATTTACATTATAGAGCTCTTCCTGCTGTGGGGAAGATGGTGACAGGCCTTCCAAAGATCCATGTTGAACACGATGGCATTTCCAGAGGTTGTGCTCTTGCCAAGAATGCCAAGGGCTCCTTTCCGAGCAATGACAACAGATCCAAGGGGATCTTAGACTTGGTTCATACAGATTTATGTGGACCCATGACAGTTGCTTCCTTGAGTGGATACCTGTACTATGTGATCTTCATTGATGACCACTCTCAGAAGACTTGGATTTACTTCTTGAAGACCAAGGATGGAGTCCTTGCCAGATTTCAGGAGTACAGAGCACAGGTCGAAAACCTAACCGGAAAGAAGATCAAAGTGCTGAGATCAGATAATGGAGGAGAATACATCTCCCAGGATTTCAGTGATTTCTTCATTGAGGCAGGGATCAAGAGGGAGTACATTGTTCCTTACAACCCTCAACAGAATGGGGTTGTAGAGAGGAAGAACATACCTATTGTTGAGGCAGTCAAGGCGATGATTCATGATCAACATTTACCTATGTTTTTGTGGGCAGAAGCATCCATGACTACAGTGTATGTTCAGAATAAAAGTCCTCATAAGACTTTAAGGAACATAACTCTCGAGGAGGCCTTCACCAGAGTGAAGCCCGAGGTTGGACACTACAGGATATTTGGGTGTCCAATATACATTCATATACCCAAAGAGAAAAGGACCAAGCTAGACCCTTCAGGTAGAAAGGGTACATTTGTTGGGTACCGTGAGTCTTCGAAGGCATACCGGATGTACATCCTTGGTCAAAGACAGATTGAGGTGAGCAGAGATGTTACCTTTGAGGAGGAGGTAGTCTTCATGAGATCTAGAGGCTCTCACATGGAAATTGATAGTGAGAAATAGGAAGAGATGGTTCCTTCTCCCCCTCACCTTCCAGCAGTTCGGAGGGAGATAGTTGAGCCTATTGATCCCATTGATCCTGTCCCTCCAGTTTATGTTCCCAAAGATATTGTAGTAGGTCAGAAGAGACCTACATGGAAGATGTACACTGTCCACTGTCACCTATGTGCACACTGTGGAGAGAGTTGAGAGACAATCTAGAATTTTGCAGAACTACTTCTTGGTTTCGATCCACGGAGTTCAAAATGCATGCATTTTGATCTGGAGCTTGGAGAGAGGGGTTTGGAACCACAAATATCCTGGTAGTTTGGCGGAAATGAAACTTGTGTGCGGCAGTGTGCATCATGCAATTCTGCAGAGGGTTCTTTAATTTTCGAACAACGAAAAAATAACATAAAACCTGGGTCACGATTTTGTGTGTGGCGTGAAGTCATTCCATGTGCGGTGGGCGAAGGTTTCTTTAATTGTCAACCAGTTAACGAAAAAATCCTAACTGGAGAACTTGTTAGAAAATTCGACAAAAAATTGGCTTTAAATTCGTTTTGGGGTTCGAAGTCGTTGAGGTTCGACCTTGACGTTTGGCCTTGAGGTTCGACGAACGTCAATGAATTTGATTTTTTTTTGAGGTTCGAGCCCTGCGACATAGGTGTCAGATGCTATAGCTCTCTGATATATGTGCGGGGTCCAACAATAGTACTTGGACCAATATCTGAGGGCACCAACTAAGGAGGCTCAACCGTGCCCTTAGTCGTACTACCTGACTAGCTAGGTACTAGAGAGTGGTCTCCTTGAGTACTGTTCTTGGTGTATTATAACAACAAGACGATTGAATAACTATCTAAGACTGGTTTTAGGTATACCTTTCGAGTTCGACGAACCCTGTGACATAGGTGTCAGATGCTATAGCTATTTGATATATGTGCGGGGTCCAACAATAGTACTCGACCCAATATCTCTAAGGAGGCTCAACCGTGCCCTTGACTGTACTACTCCACTACCTAGGTACTAGATGCTAAGATATTGTGTAACTGCAAAGAATATTCTTATCCCCTTTTGTGGATAAAGATAAAATATATTTCTTATTGATTAGATCAATCCCCTTTTGTGGATTGATCATGTCGGGTATTGTAAATGACCAAATCCCCTTTTATGGATTGGTCAAACCCTAATTGTAATAGGCTAAATAAGAATTCGGCCCCATAATATATTAAAGGTGGTTATAACCACCCAGAAGAAGTCGACCCTGCCAGTGAAGAGACACTTCCACACGTGCCAGAATTGTATAAATAAGAGAGGCCAACGCCTCATTTAGACACACTCAACTCACTCATCTAGTGCGCAAGTATTGAAGGAAGCTGCAGTTACCAGTTGCCGGAAGAAGGAAGAGAGAGAGAGGCACATCCTTGGGAGAGGAATTTCTGTATTGCTTGGTTCATTGTCTTGGCATTGTATTGGCTATATATATTAATGAAGTTTTGCTGGGTTTTCTTCCCCTTGAGGGTTTCCCAGGATAAATGCTTGTGTACTCTTGTGATTATGTTTCTCTCAGTGATCCTATCTATTTGTTATCTAGTAAATTGAAAGTAACCTAATAATAGCAGAAACTTTAACATGGTATCAGAGCCAAGCTGAAGAGAGCATCTTTCACAGGAAAAGGAAAAACGTCACTGTTGCCGTACAAGAAAATTAGGGCTTTTTATTGAAGAAGAATTTTAGCCCCAAATCCATCTAGAAAGGTGCGCCCTACCTCAAGGAAGATTTTGGTATCTTCAATGCACATTTTCAGTGGCTAGATCTCCCAGAAAGTGAAACCCTAGTTTTCACCAAGTACCAGAAGTGCCAGAACACCAGAGTACCAGAGTACCAGAAGTACCAAAAAACCAGAAGCACTAGTCCAGAAATCCGCAGATCAAGTTTGAAGGGGTAAAATTTGGATTTTCAGAATTTTGACTGTACCAACATACTCGCCTCAGTCCAGTGCATCTTTTGGTGAGTTCAGTTTTCATATCCAAGAAATTTGGTTTTTTATTATTTCTATAGCCCGGAGGGCTAGGGTTCTTTCTACTGCAAGAAAGAATGGATACCAACATGAGGGTAGAAGACAGGCTGGAAGGATCTAGAAACTTTAGATCTTGGAAGCATAGGTTGCAGATGATTCTAGACGAGAATGGTCTCCTAGAACATGTTACAGTGGGTGTACCAGAACCAGATGAAGAAGAGCAAAAGACCAAGCATAAGAAGAATGAAAAGAAAGCAAATAGAATTGTGTCAGATTGAGTGAAGGATCACTTGATCCCTCATATATTCGAACTACAAACAACAAGGCAAATGTATGAAGCACTCAACAGGTTATATGAAAGCAAAGACATCAGCCAGAATCTTACCTTAAGAAATCAGCTTCGTAATATGAAGATGGAAAACTCAGAATATGTCACATCCTACCTTATGAGAGTTTATCAGATCAGAGATCAGCGTGCAGCTATTGGAGATGTCATTAGTGAAAAGGAGCTTGTAACCACAACCCTAAATGGGTTTCCAACATTTTGGATTCCTTTTGTACAAGGAGTGTGTACAAGAAGCAAGTTACCCAAGTTTGATAAGTTATGGGAAGATTGCACACACGAAGAATCTAGACTTGCAGACCAACGAAAGAGATTAATTGTTGATGAAGAGGAAGCTCTTACAGCTCAAAATAACAAAAGAAGTTCCTTCAGGAAGAACGATAAAGAAGCTAACTCAGTAAGAGTTCCAGACAAGAAGAAATATGTTTCAAAGATCAGATGCTACAACTGTCAAAAGTTGGGACATTTTTCCTATGACTGTCCTCAAGGAAAAGGAAAAAGAAAGTATCAAGCACATGTGGCAGAAGAAGAGGAATCTCCTCCCTCAAAGAAAGCTCTAGCAGAAATTAAGGATTATGTACTTTAAGTTGAAGATAGTTGATCTGAAGAAAGAAAGCAAATGATGGAGTCCGTAGAGCCTCCCCACACAAAAACAAAAGATAAGTATTCATGTTTATTTTTAGTATCTTGTTTACTTTAATACCTTCTCATTACAAGTTAATTTTTTGTGAGAATGTTAATTAACCTTGTTTTATTTCAGTGTCTATGCAGACTTATGAAGGAAGTATCAAAGAAGAGGATGAAGAAAGAGATAAAATATTTATTTCATGTATGACCACTCATGAGAGTGACAAAGAAAGCATATTGTAAGTAAGTTAACAAGTCTCGGAAGAAAGAACTTATGCTGTGACTTGCAGAAGTTAGACAACACGAGAAGGACATATGATATGATGACAATCAGTAAAGACTAGACAATATCTAGTATTTATATAGGAGCAGGAGGCTCCTAAAGATGCAGAAGCAGAAATATTCAAGAAGAAGAAAAAGATGGATACTAGATATAGTGGATGAGATGCAGGTAACTACAGGTTGCTCCAGTACCGTTCTTATAGATGCAGAGGGAGTAGGTTTATCCAGTATGAAGACGGAAATAAAGAAATATGCGAACTCAAGAAGGCACCCAGGATATTACAGAAGAGAACTTCAAGGATGATGATTAGAAACTATCAATTTGGTGCAAGAGGGAACTATGTCTCCGAGTTCGAAATAGAAGATTGTGATTTGATGCAGTTAGGAAAGCAGATGGATGGTGCCCAGATATTTTGATCAAGATGAAAGTTATCCAGTAGATGGATGGTGCCCAGCAGATGGGTAGCATGGTATTATACCATTGAAAGATTTTGGACCACAAGAGATTTTTTTGTTTCCCATAGCTAGACCTTCGTAGAGAAGGAATGAGCAATCCCACAGGTAGACCTTCATAGAGAAGGAGAAAGAGGAGAGACCTTCGTAGAGAAGGGGAATGAGAAATTTGCCAAGGTTGGCCTCTGTCCAAGTGTTGAGTTTTGGATACTCTAGGGACATGCTAGAATACCCTCGTAGAGAGGGGTGTCACCACCCTCGTAGAGAGGAATGTGGATGTTTCTCCAAGGGGCAGCGGGCAAATACTCTCCTTTGGCCAAGGATGGAGTAGCTTGGAACACAAACCTTGACCATGTGGAATGGTTAGTTGGCTCTTGAGGTTTGTGTCACGATCCTACGTGGATCATGGAAAGGGAGTCTAGTCCTGCCCAGGCTAGCATCTTAGCTTCTCTAGTTCATGTGGGATGACTAGGAGTGAAGCTATGGTAGTAGTCCTCCCCAGTGGATGGGTGAGATATATGACTGCAAGAGAAGGAAGAACATAAAAGGAAAGGCAAAACTCATAGAATATCTTCTGTGTGAAGATGAGACATCTTTTGTGTGAAGATAAGATATCTTCTGTGTGAAGATAAGAAAGAAGTATCTTCTGCATGAAGACGAAAGAAAGAAAGAGTATCTTCTGTGCGAAGATAAAGAGAACAAAACTTCCGATGATTTTTAGATATGCCAGTCAGTGATCATGATGCCAGATGACCAAGTGGATGCCTCAAGTTATCCAGTTGAGGATGTTACCTAGTTGATGATGTTATCCAGTTGATGTTGTTATCCAGTGGATGCTGCTACCTATTTGATATTGATATCCAGTGACCTGTCAAAAGATAAAGAATATCCTTCTTGTTAAGAGGGAGTGTTAAAATATTGTGTAACTGCAAAGAATATTCTTATCCCCTTTTGTGGATAAAGATAAAATATATTTATTATTGATTAGATCAATCCCCTTTTGTGGATTGATCATGTCAGGTATTGNGTTAAGAGGGAGTGTTAAAATATTGTGTAACTGCAAAGAATATTCTTATCCCCTTTTGTGGATAAAGATAAAATATATTTATTATTGATTAGATCAATCCCCTTTTGTGGATTGATCATATCAGGTATTGTAAATGACCAAATCCCCTTTTACGGATTGGTCAAACCCTAATTGTAATAGGCTAAATAAGAATTCGGCCCCATAATATATTAAAGGTGGTTATAACCACCCAGAAGAAGTCGGCCCTGCCAGTGAAGAGACACTTCCACACGTGCCAGAATTTTATAAATAAGAGAGGCCAGCGCCTCATTTAGACACACACACAACTCACTCATCTAGTGCACAAGTATTGAAGGAAGCTGCAGTTACTAGTTGCCGGAAGAAGGAAGAGAGAGAGAAGCGCATCCTTGGGAGAGGAATTTCTGTGTTGTTTGGTTCATTATCTTGGCATTGTATTGGCTATCTATATTAAGGAAGTTTTGCTGGGTTTTCTTCCCCTTGAGGGTTTCCCAGGATAAATGCTTGTGTACTCTTGTGATTGTGTTTCTCTCAGTGATCCTGTCTATGCTATTGTTATAGTAAATTGAAAGTAACCTAATAATAGTAGAAACTTTAACACTAGAGAGTGGTCTCCCTGAGCGTTGTTCTCGGTGTATTATAGCAACAAGACGATTAAATAACTTATCTAAGACTGATTTTAGGTATACCTAGGGGACTTCCTATATACCCAAAGGTACGTGAAAGTGAGATTTCGCCTATAGGTACCGTCTAATGCAACACTACTCGAAGGATACCAACATGGGTTATAGGGTTTCCAACCACGTGAAACCATGTGTTTTTCCTGCATGTATTCTTCCTCAACCACAGTTTTACCTACTTAACGACATATCCTGTGTTATTTAATGATGACTGAGCGTGTCTCTAAAAAAAATTCAAAAAATGAGCTTGCTAACCATAGAAAAAGCTCTTAAAATCACTAGAAAATAACTTGTGCTAAAACCCTAACTTCCACAAGCAATATATCATAAAATATATTGAGTCAAAATCCGAAATTTTTCCACATGTACCTCACTGTGTCAACTCAGGATTCTGGAAATTTCAGAGTCTGAAACTTCACTGAAAAAGAGTTACAACGAAAATGCCAAGATAACTGATTTCATGACTAGTTACAAACCTTGTCTTCCACAGGCTATATCTCAGAAGGTTTAGAGAACCAAAAATTGAAATTTTGACTACTTGTACTATGACATTTCTCTTTAGTCTCCACAAAATTTCACTATTTGAAACTTACCCAAAAAAAAAGCTATAGCGAAAATTCCAAGATGACTCGTTTAAAATTGATTTCAAGATGAGTCCCAAACCTGATCTTCCATAGGCTATATCTACGAAAGTATAATAAACTAGAATTTGAAATTTTTCCCAGAGGTATTGTGATATGTCTCCCGAGTAACCTCAAAATTTCGCTATTTGAAGCGTCCCGAAAAAATATGATAATGAAAATTCCAATATGGCTCGCTTGAAGTAGCAAAACCTTAGGATCCATGCTTTGATACCAAATGTTATGAACCAAGCTCCTTGAAAATGATAAAAAGTCAATGAATACAATCCACTTCGAAGGGGAGATCTCCTTTTACAATATATCCAATTCACAAGACAATATATGATGATCCTAAGACTAGGTCTCCTTGGTATATATATAGGAGACAAAGGGTACAATTATAATGAAAGGGTACAATGAAAGGTTCTAGTTGAGCTACCAATATAACAAATAAACTAATAATGAATTCTTCTTAGGGCCTTAACATATGGACCCAAGGGCCTTAACAGTCTCCATCAAAAGAGGAAGAAGTCTAGGTCAAATCCCTAATGTCTAGCTTCCAAACAAGGAATGAAGTCCAACATCGTCCCTCAAGTGTGGGCATCCCCTCAAAAAAGGTGAAATGGCCAAGCAAACAAGACTCCAAGGTGGCACATGTGGTTCAAAAAGGTGGGTCCGATCCTCCAAAAGTGGTCTAACGGTCCAATAATGAAGTCTCCAAGGTGCAACATCCCCTTTAAAGCATGCCAACGGTCACATAGTTGAAGTGAGGGATGAAAATCCTTCTCAAAATAAGCTTCACGTCCAAGTGAAGAGACAAGGGCCTCCTAAAGAAGGGGATGACTCCTCAAAAGTGGTGATGTATGCCTCCAATTATGTGCCAAGAGAGGGAGTGCTCCAATGGGGATGGCGAGTCATCCTCTAACAGTCCAACATGCATATGAAATAGCCTTCAAAAAGGCTAGGCGCTCTAGGGAGGGCTCCTCTATCATACAAGTGCATAAAAATATGTAGAAGGGGGAGAGTGAACATGAAAGTGTTTCACATGATTTAAAGTGCCAAATACACACAAAATAACCCAAAGCGATAAGGAAATAATCACCTAGGCCATAGTGTAACATACATACATAGATCCATGCTAAAGGGGAAGTGTGTTTCTAGGTATAAAACCTTTAGAATAACATAGAACAACTTTTACAAAGGGTAAAGTGAAAAAACCTAGTGGAACTCTAAATCATGTGTTCCAATGGATCCATCCCTCAACCCCGCACACCTACCTTGACCATAAATGATCTCAATCAGATGGTTAGAATGAGCCATAAGGGTAGGATTAGCCTTGAAATGGAATCTAGAAGGACATGCCATGATCAACCCCAATGGTCTAGAGAAACCACCCAAGCAAAAAAACACTTTACATAGATCAATAAGCATGGTCTAGTGAAAATACAACTCGAACATCGTCACAACTTTTAGCTCATCATGATACATCACAAAAATCCTCATGAGGAAAGTGAAGGCACAATTGATCATTGAACACCAAGCTTAGACATCAACTCAAAATGTGCAATAGGATCAACTCTGATGCTGGGACAACTTGTCCAAGCATATGGGTCACCCTGATGAAAATACGAGGGGTAATAGGTAGTCTTCCACAAACATAGGGAAAAAGAAAAGGAGTTAACCCTAGCTTGCTAGCCAAAGAATGCAATGGAAAACACACTAACCTTCCTTCTTCAGCCTTGGAAAGATTTAATATTTTTTATTTTTATTTCCTCTGATTAATCCCATTAATATGTGGGGAGGGAATAATGATAACTGTCCTAAGGTTCGATATTCTTATGGAAGTAAACAATCAAGGTTTTTGCTAACAAAGAAACTTTTGTTTTACTATAAATGACTGAAATTGCATATATTTCCATGATTAGCAGGTTTTTTCACATTCAATGTTGAATATGACATGTTGCTTGAGTGAGTTGTTGACATTTTCCTTAAGAGAGGAGTTCCATTAGCCCAAATGATGCTTTGGAGAAAAACATATTTAGGGGAGTGGCATGTTATGCCCAGAGGCTTAGTATGTGTTTGCAGATATTATCCTTGTTATCACCCAATCTAGCACTTGTGCAAGGCCTTCACAAGATGCTTGACAAGTGTAACATATGGAAGTACTTGTCACTATCACGTTAGCAATTAGTTTGCTCGTTTTAGTTAAGAATTGAGATCCAACACAAGGGAGGCTTCCCTAGCAACCTCAAGGAATCCTATAGCAAGATCAAATCAAGTCTACGACCTCCTATCTTGGTCACTCAATTATACCGCCACTTAGATCAAGGTTCAAGGAAAGAAAGGTGGTTAAGCATAGCAATTCCAGATTTGTGTGTGAGGTGTTTCAAGACAATGAGTGATAATTACCAAGTCTAACAAGTCAAATAAATGCCCCCAAAAAGTACAAATCAAAATAAAAGCTATGGCTGTCATAAAACTTGTAAAAAAATGACTACTTCAACAATGTGACAAGTTATGAAAACAGTAATTTAACAGTCCTAAAACCAATAAAATGCAATGAAAGAGAGATGAAATGCAAGCTAAGACTAGCACATTAGATAACTAGTGCTTGCTAAAACATAAAATGGCATGAAACAACAATTGTGCAAGACGCCAAGCCTTAGTTGGCTGAAAACTACAACAATGATGTCAAAGATGCTCTAAAGTAAGAATGCAACAAAACCCTAGACGTTAGGCTACAAGTAGTTAAGAAATGAGGAGGAAATGCAATGAAACCTAAATATACCATAAGATGTCAAGGAGGAAAAGGAATTAGGGTTTTAAGGTCACTTTGCAAGAGAATAGACTAGTGTCGTCTAGCTTCCTTGGGCATATGGAGTCAAAGATGCGAATTCTATTAAGAGCAAAGGCAAGAAAAGACTCAAGAGTTAAACGCTAGTGTAGTCCAGTACAAACCCTAGGTGTCAACCTTTTAGTAGAGCAACTTAAGGTAGTCCACTACAAACCCTAACATGCCGTCCTATGTCTTCTAGAAACCTTAAACAAGAGATCTAAATGGATATTGATTAAAGCCCTAGAGTAGTCCACTACAAACCCTAGAGAATTAACCTGTACGAATAAGACTAGGGTAGTCCACTACAAAGCCTAGTGTTGAATTTAATGCAGTTGCAAGAGCCATTCTCCTGGAGGATGGCATAAGACCCTAGCTGTGGACTAGGGCCCCCAGTTCACTTCTGGGGTTCTTGGTCTGGGGCCAAGTAGCAAAAGACCCTTGTAAGGGCCCCCAGTAGATGACTGGGGTTCTTGGTCTGGGACCAAGCAGCAAAAGACCCTTGTAAGGGCCCTCAGTAGATGACTGGGGTTCTTGGTCTAGGACCAAGCAGCAAAAGACCCTTGTGAGGGTCCCCAGTAGATGACTGGGGTTCTTGGTCTGGGACCAATCAACAAAAGACCCTTGTAAGGGCCCCCAGTAGATGACTGGGGTTCTTGGTCTGGGACCAAGCAGTAAAGACCCTAGATGTATTCTAGGGCCCCTGGATGTGTTCCAGGGAATCCTTGCCCTGAGCTTGGATTGATCCTTGGATGTGTTCCTTGGTGGTTGATATAAGTCCCTAGATGTGACTAGGGCCCCTGGATGTGTTCTAGGGTACCCATGCCTAAAGCATGGGTTGATCCTTGGTCTTGTACCTTGGTGGATAACAGCCTAGATGTGTTCTAGGGCCCCTAGATGTGTTCTGGGGCAACCTGGTTTTTGACCAGGTAGATCTTGGTGTAATACCAAGATATGTTGATGTGTGATCCTCTTCCTCTCTCCTAGGATGTATCTAGGAGTGTCTATGAAGATGGACCAGATCACATTGTTGATGTATCCCCTTATGCAGTGATGATAAGGTTTATAGGTCACTATGAGACTCATGTGGACATGTTTTGCCATTGTGTAACTTCCCTTGACTTTGTCTTAAAAGGTAACCCTCCTTGTTGTTTTGCTTTCACTCTTGTTTTATGTGATGGGGATTTTATTTATGGGATTAGGGTTTTATTTATGTGATTGGGGTTTTTAATTTATATTGATTGACAATTTAATTAATATTTATATTAATTAAATGTCAATAATTACTTTTAACTCTAATTACCCTAACCCCTCTCCCTAACTATAAATAAGACCCTACCCCCCTTAGCATTACATATACTTTTCACTCTCTCTTCTCCCTCTTGCTGCGGCTACCTCAGTGACACTTCTCCCTCTTTTGGTGCGGCCTCCTTTTGTTCATCGGTTTCAGATTTTGAGTTTCTGTGTTGGCTGGAGGTCCCCCTTTAAGGGTCTGCTGATATGTGACTGCTGGGATCTGCCTCTCTTGTTGCCGATCTGCTACTCTTGCTGCCGATCTGCCTCTCATGTTGCTGGATATGCCTCCTCTTGCAACCGGGCCTGTTTCTGTAGGGTGCCGTCCCCCTTTCAAGGCCACAGAATTATGTGGAGTTACCACAAGCACTTTCTTGGCACTCTCCTTGGCTGTTCATACTTCCCTTTAGTTTCCGCATGGAGTGTTGAGTCCCCTGTGGGGGGTTTGTCAGAGTGCTGACCAGATTTCTGTGTAGAGGGAGTTTGCTTGTGGTGTTCACCTTGCTGTCCAGATCCAAGTGAGAATTTAATTGTGGATGTTTCCTTGCTGTCCAGTTTTGAGTGAGAGTTTGCTATTTAGCTTATGGAGGGTTTTTGACTTTTGATTCCAGATCTGAGTTTGTATTCCAGATCTGAGTTTGTGTTTTCTTATGGAGGGTTTGACACTTGTATCCCAGATCTGAGGGTCCTTTTACTTGCTGTCCAGATCTGAGTGCACCCTTATAAGTTGATCTACTTGCTGTCCTGATTTGAGAGTTTCTTTTGTGATTGTTTTCCTTGTGATTGATTTGAGGGTTTCCTTGATTTGGATTATTATTGTTTCCTTTGGGGTTTTACTATCCATGGTAAAACTGTCCCACAGTTCTCTTGACAGAGTTCAAACCCTAGAGGTTTGTTACATGAACCTAAGCTTCATCTGAGCATACATACAGAGGCATACTTCTACTTGTGACAGGTACCCATTCTTCCTTGGATAAGAGGTAAGCTAAGATTTGTTTTTCTACACTCAAGAAATTTGTTTATGTTCAGAAATTCATTTTATGCATACAGATCTGTTTATCTCTTGGTTTAATGTGCTGATCTAAAATTGTTTTAGTGACAAAATTTAAAAGAATGCCACTGGTTCATTTTTCCCTAAAATCTAACACCTAGAAATATCCTTATGTCCTTCAACGAGTTTGAAATAAATGATAACAAGGAAAGGTAGTCCACAAGAAACCTTCCTAGGGTTTCAGGACAGTTTATCCAAGAAAAACAAGATAACATGCAAATTATCACCACTTCTGTTAGATTTTAGGGTAAGAAGAAAACAGTAGTCTCTTTTAAAATTTCAAAGCAAAAACTCTTTTAGATCTGATGTACAGAACAGTCATATAGGGAAGTGACAGTAGAGTAGAATAGAATTCTGATCTTAAACAATAAAGCTAGATCTCTAACAGTGAGATAAAAACCCTCCCTTCCTCTGATATTCAATCCTCTAAATAAGACAGCAGAGATCTATTATAACAGTAAGCTCAAAACAAAGAGAGACAAAAGGATTCAGATCACAAACAGTGATATCAATA
>JASDQU010104044.1:244634-254919 GCA_032191745.1 Picea mariana
CCTTGTGAGCAACTCAGTGGTGAAATATCCACTCACCTTCTTCCATAGCTTGGTCTCGGGGATGAAAGATTCCTCGACACCATTCTACTCTCAACATATCTCCTTCTAGAGCTTCAGAAGATAGCAGGGCCGTACTGTTGGGGAGTTTCCAGCAAGGGCGCACCATACCATTGAGGAGGGTTCGATTTAGCCAATCAGGAGGAGCGTTGGGCATTTCATCAGTTGGGTTTTATTTGCAGGTGCTCCATCATCATTCTAAGGGTTTTCTTGAGGAGTTATCACCACTCAAGCTTCAGCAACAGCTTGGGACGATTTGGAGGATAGGAGGACACCCCACTTTTCTGTATTTCTCAGATCTAGAGAGATCTGCTTGAGATCTGGGTCTGAAACTTCTCCCATGGGATTCTCATAGCCCGATCTATATTCTTGGAGAGTTTCACGTCATTTGGAGGTGTATTTCTTCAGGGACGAGTTGCCTAGGTTTTTAGCTATTCAGTAGGGCGCAACTCCCTTAGAAGATTCAGCAGTTGGAGAGGTTGGCCTTGGACGTTGGGCTTGAAACTTCAGGAGGAGGATCCCGCTGCCCTGATCTATTATCTGACCGAGTTTGGGCTCATTTGGAGTATTCTTCCATCAGGGCCGAATTATTGAGGGCTTCGATCTTTACTTGGAGCATGGCACTTTTCAGCTGGAGGGTTTGGCATTCAAATCTGCTTGGTACTGGTCTTCATTACTTATCCAGCCTTTTGAGGCTTCTTTTGTATTGACGGGGAGCATTTTGTAGCAGCTCGTATCTATTGTTTGTACGACCATCTGAAGTTTATGCCAGATCAACCATCTATTGTATTGATCCTACATTGCTCATAATAAAAAAGTCAGATCTTTGCTTGTGCTTCTATATCTTGAATGTATTGTGATCTTCATGTGTTGGATAAATCTTGTATGTGCTTAATAACTCAATAAACACTTGCACATCAACAAATCAGTGGTAGTTAGTGATTCCAAGCGAAAAAGTTGGCTTGGGATCATTACAGCCTCTGTAGAGGGTGAGCTGCACCTGTCATGGATGCAAATGTTTCCAAGCCCATTCATGCCTTTTGTCTTTATTTTTATTGCTTTTTCTTCAAGAAGCTAGTTAGGGGACACTGCCCTGGCGTGGTGACTAGTGGTTGCAATGTTAACCCACAAGCATTTCACGGAAATGAGAAGGCTGGCTCGTGATGAGACCCCCTATCCTCTAACTAGGTCTTGTTCTATTGTTTTTATGGGTCCCTTTTTTTCTTGCTGAGAAGCTTTTTACCGCTTTCTTGGGGATCCTTGGGCAAAACATCTCAAGGTTTCATTCTTTGGCTTGTATCTTTTGCCAGCTACTTTTACCCTCTGGGCCTTTAGGCCCTTCTTCCCACAAGGTAAGGTACAACCCTTAAATATTTTGCCAAACCAATGCTCAGACCAGTGTAATGGGATGGATGAGCGGGACAAAGATGGAAAGTGGTAAGTATGGTGGGAGCGGATGATGGCTCCTCATGAATCCCCCCAGTGGCAACTCAAAACCTACAGGCACCAGCTTACTAGGGCACCCTGTCATTTCCCCAGATATGGTCAAGTGGATAGGTATAAGATCCAAGCACCCGTTAGAAACAAAAAGAATTGAATACACATATTCAAAGGTTTTGAGGATTAGAGTGACACATACCATGATACCCAGACTCATTACCTCATGGAGCAAGACCCATCTCTGCTACAGGACCAGGTCGAGGTGACAGACGTTGCTGCTGCTGACAAAGTGGAGGCACTGCAGAGTGAAGAGATGGGCCCTCCAGGGCCATGCTCAAGTCGATCTGGCTCTCGGTACTCCATGTCTAGGACTTGTGGTTCTTGAGACATAATCTCCTTAGTTATCCCTAAACTGGGGGATAACAGGGATTAAAAAGTTTAAGTGAAAAAAACCACATAAACCCTAAATTCGCCCTCCTTGGTGTCTAACTTAATGTTTGACCATAGGAAAACTTAAAAGGTGTTTTCCCCCTTTACTCCTCACCCCTCAAACCCTCACTGACTTACCAAAACCCTAACTTACCAAAACCCTAAAAGTGACTCTTCCTTGACTTTGTCTATTTCTCTCGGATGTGTGACACTTGTAACTTATCCAAGAGGGGTCACTCTTGGCTCCCAAGTATAAATAAGAGCCTTCGCTCTCTCTTTTCACATGATTTATCTCAGTGCAAGGTTACTCTACCCATTTCTCTCGTCGCCTCCACATTCTCTCGTCGCCTCCACATTCTCTCCCACTCCTCTCTCTCATTCTTCTTGCTCTCCCTTTACTTTCTCAAGCTTGGGCAAGTATTTGTCCTAGCTTGCTTCTAATACAATAAATCTTTGGAGGATATATGGTGTGAAGAGTCTTCTTGGTGCCATATTGCTTAATGAGGTGATTTTGTTCTAGTTGTTTCTTGCTTTCATTTGTTGTAGATCTAGTGTAGGGATCCCAAACAAAGTATTTTGTTTGGGTAGATCTTTTGGTAGTATTATCATAGATCTAGTGAGTATATCTTGTAGATTTAACAAAGTATTTTGTTTTATTACATGAATGTGCTCACCCCTTTCTCTTTTTTGTAGCATTGTTTCAAGAAACTTGCAAGTCACATAAGGGTTTTGAAGATAGGTTTCAGATCTGGAAATCGTCCTCATCGTCCACTTAAAACCTCTAATATTTTATGTTCTGATTTTCTGTTCATATTCCTCTATATTTGGGTGGATTTGTGTTCTGAAATAGACCAAAAACGAATACATATACTGCTGGTTTTGTACTATAAATTTCTGATTTCTACCAACAGAATTTTTTTGCAGATTTTTTGTCATTTCTACAGTTTTTCCAGCAAATTTTACTTACTGTTTTTTTGCAGATTTGTGACAGAAACATGGAGGAACAACCCATTTGGGGCCATTTAAATTCAAGTAAACTCCTCCTAAGCAAGGGTATTGAATACCCCCTTATTCTTCTCCTTTCTCAAGTTGTAAGCAAGCCCAAGAGAGTCTCCAGGGCTTGCATTTATCAAACAAATTAAAATTTCTGCGTTTTTAATTTCTAGTTTACCTACACCTAGGAAAGAGTTTGGCCAATCCAACCATCTTATATCGTAAGGCTAGTTAGTTAGTTTTATTTTCAGCATTGGTTTTCATTTCTAGTTTGCCCCACTTGTCCTTAATACAATGTTGTGTGGCTAGGATTAATTTCCTTTCAAGTTCTTTTAATTTTTTATTGTTTGCCTACACTTAGGAAAGAGTTTGGCCAAGCCAACCATCCTATATCGTAAGGCTAGGAATTTAGTGGTGGTTTATTGCTTCTAGTGCTTGTGTTTCATGTGATATCTTTAGATCTTAGAAGCTCTTTTCATTTCATTGCTTAAGTCGTGGAGGCATAGTAACTTGTGTTTTTTTCAAGCATTCTTTTATTTCCAAGTACTTACTTTGTTTTCAAGTTCAATCACTTAATTTCTTTCAAGCTTAAGCAATTTACTTTACTTCATTTGCAAGCACTTAACTCAACTTAAATCAATAATTCTTAAGGCTCAATTTACCTTAGATCCATAGGATTTCAATCTATCTAGTTGATTAGAGTACCTTCCACTGCCTCAACTTTGCCACCAAAACAGGGACCTAAGGAAGAAGCAGGGGTTGCTAGATCAGGGATGGTCTCACGACACTAGGTGTCCCCTTTGTGGAGTACTTTTATTCTCGGATTGACCTGTGGAGCTATGGTGTGGCTTTGTTTGCCTCACTTATTGAGCATCCAATAGTCCTTTTGGTATAAGCATGGAGAGTTCTTAGGAAGTCACATAGTTTTAGGATTCACACTTTAACTTAATCAACTTAATCAATCCTAAAACTTGATCCACCTCAACTTGGTATAATTTCTTAATCTTTTGATGGTTTATGCTCTTTAATTTTGCAAGCATTTCACTTAAGTTACCTTACATGCAATTTATTGAGCATTGTGGATGATTAACTAGAAGTTGCGCACTTGCCCATTAGAGGCTCTTTGCTGGATCTTGCATTTATCTTTAATCACCCCTTGAAGTTGTGCATCTTGTGGAGGCACTTCTTGTTTGGGTTTATAGTTGTGTTGATGCCATTGAAGACAATCCCTTGAAGTTGCGCATCTTATGGAGGCACTTCATTGTTTGGGTTGTTGGCTTGTTGTGTTGTGGTGATCCTCTCTTAAATACTCTTTCCTTTCCCTGCACAAATCAAGTCAAGTTAGTTTAATTAGTGCTTGCCTATTTCATTTGTTGATAGTTGTATTTTATTGTTGTATCTCTAGTATTCTTTATATTCTTTTGTATAGATAGTTGTTTCATTTACTTGTATCTAATTCAATTGTTTTGTATTTAATTGTAATCTTTTGTAAAGTTTAATCCCTTTAACTTTGTTGACTCCTTTACCCAACCTTAGGCAGTAGTCTTAGTTGACTTAGGACAAGAGTTGCTTCTCATTGAAATCTTTCACTTTGCATTGTTTGCCTTTCATATAGGCTAGATTTCCCCCCAACCTTTAGTCAATTAAAATTAACTCCTAGACATAATATTTTAACTCACATAGTAACTAGGGTCTACCCCCCTTGGCTTCCCTAGGAGTAAGCATAGATGGAAGAAGTTCAAGTCGAGGTGACAATGGGCTTGAACTTAGGTATTGTGCCTCCGAGGACACACTAAGTGGATTGAGACTTAGTCCACGTTTGCAAGTGTGTATAAGGACGACAACAAGGTTGCTGTTGTATTTTCTGCGACAACCTTTAGAGGCCTGCGACCACATTAATTGGACAATCAACCCTCCTCCTAGGCTTCGACCTTCTCTCCCATACACCTCGACTGCTATTCAAGGGTTTCTCCTTTGCTGCGGTCTCCTTTAACCAAGGTTTGGCCTAGGCTAGTAGGTCTACAACCAACCCTAAATAATTTTCCCACATAATTTTTTTTAAAAGAAGATCCGACCCTTTGTGGGGTTTCTCCTCTGCTGTGGTTTCCTCTTAGGGTCTCCAACAGTGCTTGGCTAGGCCTGTGACCAACCTTAACCTTCACAATGAAATTCAGAGGGGTTCGACCTCATCATCTACCACAAAATTTATAGAGAGGTCCGACCCTCTTCTCTTCACAATTACGACAGAGTTTTGGCAGACCTTACCTTCAACTTTAATGTGCAATGGTCTTCTTCAAGCTTGCTCTGATACCATGTTAGATTTTCAATGAGCTATGGCTCATGCATTTAATTCAATTTTCTGTTAAGCTTTTAACTTGAACCATAACTACTGCAACAAACCAAGATCACAAGAAGAATAACCATGCACAAGAAGTATCCTGGGAAACCCTTCTCAACAAGGGAAGAAAATCCAACCAATCCTTTGCTATATTCTTCAAGAGAAAGATCTCCCACACCATCACCAAAACTAGCACACAAGAGGATGCTGTAATTCTCAAAATTTCAGACCACAACTTCTGAAATCATGAGATGACACAATGATAAGTGTGTTTCCTCAATGGGGATTCACCTTTATTTATATAAGACTTGTCACATCAAATGATGTGTCTATTGGCACAATAGGGACGACCTCAATAGCTCAAAATATGATTAATAATTACCATATTAATTATCTTTTACATTAAGGTGGGGCCGACCTGTACCCTTTACATAACAAATAGGGTTACAGGTAAGTCTGACTCTTGAACAATATAGCAAGGGATCTCATACGCCCACTAGTGCTCAGCCACTAGGGGCACGTCCACAGGGATGTCCATCTCTCTATCTCACTGTGTCTCACAGGAGAACCACACTCACTAGTGCTCAACCACTAGGATCACGTTCAGCTGTGCTCATCCACAGACACGTCCAACTCAACAGATCTTCTTTCCCACTACATTACACAGGAGAGTCATCTGGAGTTCATCATCTCAACTCTCTGCTTAGAGGAGGCTAATACATTGTTTTCTCTTTGTCTCAGAACGATGCACCCAACTCATGGAATTTCACACGTTCACCTATGCTCAACCACAGGCACGTCTAACTCAACAGATCTTCTTTCTCACTACGTTACACAAGAGAATCATCTGGAGTTCTGTTGAAATAATGTAACTGCAAAGAGTATTCTTATTATTATTGATATATTATTCATAGGATCAATCCCCATTGTGGATTGATCATGTCGGTTATTGTAATAGGACCAAATCCCCTTTTGTGGATTGGTCAAAAGACAATTGTAATAGGCAGAATAAGAAATCGGCCCCAACAGTTATTAAAGAGACTCAAAAATATAATAAAGGTGGGTTTACCCACCCAGTTTGAGAAGTCCGCCCTGCTAGTGAAGAGACACTTCACACGTGCTAGACTTGTATAAATAAAGGAGGCTAGTGCCTCACTTAGACACAACTCAGTTGCTCAGTTTGAAGGACAAGTTCTGATCTGTTACCGGTAAAGGAGAGAGAGAGTGGCGCATATCTAGGAGAGGACTTTCTGTATTAGCATAAGAGATCTCTTGGCATTGTATTGGCTATCTATATTAAGGAAGTTTTGCTGGGGTTTCTTCCCCTAGAGGGTTTCCCAGGATAAATGTTGTGTCTCTTGTGATTGTGTATTTCTCAGTGATCTTGGATTATGCTATTGTTATCTAATGAAATGCAAACATCTATAATAATGGCTTAAACATTAACATGGTATCAGTGCCAACCTGAAGGAAGCATCTTTCGCAAGAGAAAAACGTCACTGTTGCTGTACCTGCAAATTAGGGTTTTTAAAAAATGAAGCTTTTCAGCCCTAAAACTATCTAGAAAGTTGCGCCCTTCCCTAAGGATCAATTTGGCATCATCAGCGCACCTTTTCAGTGGCTGGATCTCCCGGAAAGTGAAACCCTAGTTTCACAAAGTACCAGAAGTACCAGAAAACCAGTACCAGAAGTACCAGAATACCTAAGGTACCAGGGGCACCAGTCTAGAAATCCACAGATCAGATTTGAAGGAGCAAAAGTTGGATTTTCAAAAATCTGACTGCACCAGCTAACTCGCCTCAGCTCAGCGCATCTATCCCCTGTATCAGAATTTCAAAATTCGAAGTATGAAAAATTAGGGTTTCCTCATAAAACCCTAAGTTGCAGTTGCAGTGTCAGAACCAGTTGCAGTTGCAGTACCGGTTGCAGTAGCAGCCGTACTACCAGTGGCAGTTATCCTTGAAGTTTTTAAAGAGTTGGTAATGATTACCGCTGCTGCCAGATGGTGCCACCACCTGCAAATGCTATCAGAGGTATGTACTCACATATGTTTAAATGGTTAAACTTTAAAGAGTATTTGCAGGAGAAGGGACCTCTTGTCATAGATCCAGAAGGATCTCAAGATCCAACACATTCAGAGGAATGATGCAACCCAGGTGTGATTACTCTGATATGCATCTATTTGTTATGACATTATCTTGATCAGTGTTGCATGTTGAAGCTATGATCAAATTATTAGAAGGATCAAAAGTTGATCATAGAGCTTATCCTCTAAACTAACCTTCTATCAGAGATAGCGTATTGTCTTAGTACAATAGACAGGTTGAAGAAAGCACTCATCATCTTGAGTGAAGGAGACTTGGAAGAAAAGCAAGCACTCATTCCTGAAGACAAGGCTCCAGGTTTGATTAAATCAAGTTGATAAGATTCAAAGGTACACATGACAAGTTGATGACTATAGTTGAGATAGCAGTCTTTGTAAAGTATTATACTTGATGGCATGTGAGCATATAGAGATAAATACTTTGCCTGATACAACTAACACCTCGTCTAGCAGAAACCTCGTGTGTTAGTTCTAGGTTGCCATGGAAGAATGCTTGGTCACAACACTATGAGAGTGTTGACCTCATTTTGTATTGCATTCCTTACCTTTAATCTTTGCTTTAGATAAATTATAAGTGATAGCTCTAAAGGAGCTACTGTGATGATTGTTCGTGCTATTGCTTTATATTATCAGAGGGATATTATTCTTGCTTGTTGTTTTGTTGACCTTGCTCCAGGCCACATGTAATAACCCTGAGGAAGCTATAGAGAAGGTTGCAGAAGGCAACGTGCTAAAAAAGAGACCATAAATGAAGCAATTATCATTGGAAGAGAAGAAGGTGACATGCATGAGCTAAAGGGTCACTCAAAAGCTGCCATGACCCACTCCATTGAAGAATCCTGGCATAGAAGATTAGCTCACATCAATTACAAGGCACTACCATACATATGCAAAGCGGTCACAAGTTTACCAGAACTCAAAGGTGACCATGAAGGCGTATGCAATGGATGTGCACAAGGGAAGAACATCAAGAACCCGTTTCCGAAGAGGGACAACAAGGCAGAAGGAGTCCTAGAACTCATTCATTCAGATGTATGTGGCCCAATGCCATCATCCTCCATTAGTGGGTATGTATACTATGTATCATTGATGATTATTCTCGTAAAGACCTGGATATATTTCTTAAAGTCTAAAGATGAAGTGTTCAGTAAGTTCAAGGAATTCAAAGCCTTGATAGAGAACCTTTCTGAAAAGAAGATTAAGATACTCAGGTCAGATAATGGAGGAGAATAAACCTCAAAAGAGTTTGTGAACTTCTGCAAAGATGTTGGGATCAAGAGGGAACTCATTACTCCCTATAATCCTCAACAAAACGGTGTAGCTGAACGGAAGTACAGAACCATACTGGAAGCTGTGAAGACTATGATCCATGATCAAGATCTTCTTATGTGCTTATGGGCAGAAGCAACAATGGCAGTTGTTTATGTGCAGAACCGATTGCCCCATAGTGCACTTGGGCTCAAGACACCGGAAGAGATGTTCACCGGAAAGAAGCTAGAGGTAAGCCATCTCAAAATATTTGGTTGTCTAGTGTTTATTCATATACGTAAAGAAAAGAGAAACAAGTTGGACCCTTTAGGAAAGAAGGGAATATTTGTGGGATACTGTGAGGTCTCTAAGGCCTTCAGAATCTATATACCAGGTCAACATCACATTGAGATCAGTAGGTATGTGACCTTTGATGAAGATGTAGTGCTCAAGAAATCTAAACCGTGCTAGCTTGAAGAGGTATACGAAGAGGAACCCGTAATCCCCAATAATGCAACGAGGGAGGTTCCCAGAGTTGCAGAACCAGTGAGGGAAGTCGTAACTTCCCCTGATGAGGAATTTCTAAAAGACCATGATATAGTAGAAGTGCAAGAACCTCCTCAGATGACGATCCTCCATAAAAGAAAGCCAGCTTGGGCTAGAGAGCTTATTCAAGATGGAGAGAAGTATGGTGTTCCCGAAGGAACTACAAGACAGGTGAAAAGACCAAAGCCATTCTCCAGTTATACGGCTTTGATGTGTGATCTTTTAGAAGAGGAGCCTACCTATTTTGAAGAAGCCATTCAGAGGAAAGAATGGGCAGATGCCATGACAGAGGAATACCAATCCATAATGAAGAACGAAGTATGGAAAATAGTTCCCAGACCAAAGAATAAAGATGTGGTATCCTCCTGATGGCTCTTCAAAATAAAACATGCTGCTGATGGAAGTATTGAGAAGTATAAAGCAAGATTTGTCGCTCGTGGCTTTTTCCAAAAGGAAGGCATTGACTATGAAGAGACATTCGCTCCTGTGGCCAGATACACTTTGATCAGGACCATCATAGCTCTTGCAGCTAAGATGAAGTGGAAGCTGCACCAGATGGACATGAAGACAACTTTCCTAAACGGTATCATCGAAGAGGAAGTGTATATAGAGCAACCTCAAGGATTTGAGGTTGAAGACAGGAAGTCTCATGTCTGCAGATTGAAGAAAGCCTTATACGGATTGAAGCAAGATCCTAGAGCTTGGTATGGTTGTATAGACAATTTCTTGACGAGCTTAGGCTTTACCAAGAGTAAAGCAGACTCAAATCTCTACTTCAAAATTATGAATAATGAGCCAGTAATCTTACTGCTATATGTGGATGACTTATTCTTAACTGGAGAAGAAAATCTCATTGCTGAATGTAAAAAGAGACTTGCCTCGGAATTTGAAATGAAAGACCTTGGCCTAATGCATTATTTCTTAGGTCTTGAGGTATGGCAGAGTCCTGAGAGGATCTTCCTTAACCAAGGGAAGTACATGGTCGAAATCTTAAAGAGATTCGACATGCTGGAATGCAAACCCATGAATACACCCATGGAAGCGAAGCTGAAGCTACTGGTCGATACTTCGTCAGATTTGATTGATGCCACACTGTACAAACAGGTTATTGGATCGCTGATGTACCTGAC
>JASDQU010104044.1:264630-305494 GCA_032191745.1 Picea mariana
AGGGCACCTTAAATGAGCACTTAACCTATAAAACATTGAGCAGCAAGTACATGACAGCTTGCTGTCCTAAAACAGCAGAAAGAGGACAGCAAACAGTTGAAACTTAGAGCCATCCTAAGGTCAAGGACAGACCTTAGTTGGCAGCCTCATAGGACCTCAGATAATTTCAACATTTTAGACACCTTTTGGGCAGATTTTGTGGACAACCATTGACGAAGTTCAGTGGCAGCTTGTTGGCAGATTTTTGTGGAGGTTGTAGAGCAGTTTGTGGACATTTTCGCCAATCTCTTTTCACAGCTACGTGGTATGAGTGAGGCTGATTTTTCATGACCTCTTTTCACACCTATATTGCTAGGAGTGAGGTCGGTGTTCGTTTTCCTCTTTTCACACCTGTGTTGAAAGGAGTGAGACAACGTTCCTTTGCAGTTGCAACATTAGTTTGAGTGCAGTCGACAGTGATGTCAGCATCTCAGATGTGTGTGGAGGATAGGCTAGCTAGAGCTAGCAACTGGTTGCCTTAGAAGGCTAGGATTGTCTTTGTCTTGGACCTCGAACTATGGGATATAATTCAGGCAGTTGTTCCTATTCCTGCTGCTACTGCTCCCATCTTGTTAGCAGAGTTCAAGAAGAGGAACAACAATGTAAAGAGGATGATATGTGATGCAGTGCGGGATCACATCATTCCCCACTTCTCTGGGAAAGCGTATGCATTTGAGATGTGGATATCTCTATGCAAGCTTTATGAGAGCTCTAACCAGAACTGGAAGATGGTTCTGTATGATCGACTCAGGGGCATTCACATGCTCAAGAGTGAGTTAGTGACTTCTTTCCTTGGCCGATACACTCAGATCAGAAACGAGGTTGGAGCCGTTGTAGAGATAGTGGACCCAGATTCTATGGTGAGGACAGCCTTGAACAACTTTACCAAACCATGGGGTCCATTCATTCGTGGCATTGTTGCGAGCGAGATCGTGCCCACTTGGGAGAGATTGTGGGATGATTTCGTTCAGAAGGAGACTAGACTTATATCAGAGGCTTTTGGACAACAGCAGACAGTGCAGGGTGATTCGGATCTTGTTGTTTGGACAAAGGCAAGAAGAAGACTAGCCGGGGAGGTCGGTAGGGTCCCAAGTTTGGGGCCCCACCACAGGGAGGAGAGAGCAACAATGGGTAGAAGAGAGATATGAGCAAAGTGAAGTGATTTGTTTGTAAGAAGTTGGGGCACTATGTTGGACAATGTCCCAATAGTAAGAAGAAGAGGGGTGGAACTGCAGCTACAACAGAGGAGGCAAAGTTTCAGACTTTGTTTGAGAGAGAGTGTGCTTTCCTCATATGCTGCACTTGAGTTGAGATGACACCCAATATTTGGTATATTGATAGCAGGGCTTTGAGCCATATGACTGGAGTGAGAGAGCATTTGACTGATCTCAGAGACACAAAGGTCAGGATGGAGATCGTTCTCGGAGATGACTCCTTGGTCAGAGTTGCTGGGATTGGCATTGTTACCTTTCAGAGAGACTGCATGCCACCTTTATCGTTCAGGGACATTCTCTATGTCCCTGGGCTGAAGAAGAATTTGATTTCAGTTTCCACCCTCCAGGATAGAGGTCTTGAGGTGTCCTTCAGAGGGGATGATGTCTTCATACACCCTAAGGGGTCCTCGCTTACCCCAGGACAAGTGATTGGAGTGAGGGATGAGAAACTGTTCAAATTGCTTTTTCAGCCTCTTCATGCATTGGCAGTGAGCAACGACAACAATAGACAGACATGTGAGCTATGGCATCAGAGGATGGGCCATCTACATCATGGGGCTCTTGGAGGACCGATAGAGGTTGTGACCGGAGTGCCATGGATCAGTACAGAGCATTAGGATGTTTGCAGAGAGTGTGTGATTGGTAAGTTTACCAAGGCCTCGTTCCCCAACAATGACACTAGGTCAGCTGGGATACTGGATTTAGTACACACAGATGTGTGTGGGCCCATGTCTCGGAAGTCCTTTAGTGGTTGTGAGTACTATCTCACATTCATTGATGACTACTCAAGGAAGACCGATCTATTTCCTGAAGACCAAGAGTAAGGTCTTCAAGAGGTTCCAAGAGTTCAAAGCTCTTGTGGAGAACCAATATGGAAAGAGGATCAAGGTCTTGCGGTCGGATAATGGAGAAGAGTATTCCTCCACTCAGTTTGTCGACTTCTGTGCTCAACATGGGATCAGAGGACAAATGACTGTACTGTACAACCCCCAACAGAACAGGGTTGCCGAGAGGAAGAACCAGGCTATCACCGGTGCAGCGAGATCCATGCTGCACGATTAGGGTTTGGCTCTTTACCTATGGGCAGAGGAGAGTGCTACTACAGTTTACCTGCAGAGCAGAGCAGGAGTCCCCACAAGATATTGGGGAAGATGACTCTTGAGGAGGCCTTCACTGGTAGGAGGCCCGATGTCGAGCACATCAGGATCTTTGGGCGCTTGACCTATTCTCATGTCCCCTTAGAGAAGAGGACAAAGCTAGACCCCACATCGCAACATGGGATTCTAGTTGCATACTCAGAGGTGTCCAAAGCCTACCGTATCTACATTCCATCACTTAGGAGAGTGGTGGTGAGTAGAGATGTTAGATTTGAGGAGGGTAGGGATTTTCGGAGATCTCTCGAGTCGAGATTCAGTGTGGAGGATGATGCAGAGGCACCGATTGATGTCTGAGAGGGAGCACAGCCTCAGGTTTCCGGTACGCCAATATCAGAGGTGACAGGGTCACCATGCACAGCTTCAGGGTCACAGTCAGAGGGTGTTCAATCCGAGGGGGCAGAGGCTTCACGATCTCAGAGTGTTGAGACTAGACCCGAGGAAGATACTCTTGGGAAGAGAGACCGTACTTCTCCATTGACCACTTCAAGGAAGAGGAGACCTAGATGGTTTCAAGCATTGTTGAATATATCGCCGAAATATCGGATATGTCGGATATGTCGTTGACATTTTCCCCTGGCCAAAACTTTACCCCGAAAATTTCGCGACATATCCGAAACTTTGAAAGTGTCGCGACACTTTCATTGTGTCTCGACATTTTGCCAATGTGTCCCGACATTTTACAATATGTCGGTCTTCTGAGGTTTTTTGATTTACGTAACAAATATGCCTATTATTGTGCCGAGAGGCGCATTTCTACAGCCCAGGTGAGTGGGATGTGTCCGTCTGTTCATCTGTCAAGAACCCAATGCAGATTTGTGCACCAGTCATGGCAGGGTTTGCAAACAGAATACGAGATATAAGATTCATGTTTTCTGTTCCTGCATAATAACATGATATGTTTATGAGAACTGTAAGAAATATATCCAGAAGATTAACATTTAGACATCATAGTGTACAAAAGCACTGAAATCAGAGCTTATACGACAACATGCATGAAAGAAATCAAGCATTATTTGTCTTGAATAAAAAGCTCATTGGAGGCTAGGCCTATGATATACATTGTGGCTGTATAAATCCCAGAATAACTGATCTAGAGACTACTAAAAAAGCGATTATCATATGCATTGTTTGCAGGTCGAATTTATCCAAATTTTGGTATTTTTGAAGTCTAAAACCCTGCCAAACTTGAAGTTTA
Organism: Picea mariana; assembly: GCA_032191745.1. Taxonomy (NCBI): domain Eukaryota; kingdom Viridiplantae; phylum Streptophyta; class Pinopsida; order Pinales; family Pinaceae; genus Picea; species Picea mariana. The sequence goes on from JASDQU010104044.1 coordinate 268,236, forward strand.
AACAGTCTTCTACAACAAGGCAAATGGATGGTAACTTGTGGCAGCAGCTGCAATAAATCCGCTTCAAATGATAAATATGACTCCAATAGCATTTGAGATTTTGCTGGAGGGGCCAACTAACATACAGAATCTAACAATTCTTGATTGAGTAGAGATTCATAAACATGATTTACACAGCTTTGGTTGATGATATTTATTCTGATACAGTCTTTCTTACAAGAAAACTCGCCAATTCCCAGAGGTAAGGCACTAAGAGTTGTAAGAGTTTATTGTTTTTTGATGTGATTAATGCAAACCTTGCATCTTTTTCTTTAAAACAGTCAATTTAAGATTCATCATGTATAGTAGGATTCAGATTATTTTAGTAATTAATTTGTATCATATTTGATTGATTATATGAAGGATAAATTTGTCTGATCGCATGTTTCTAGCAATGCCATAGGTTAGTGAAATCGTTGAAGTAGATTCAAGAGAGTTAGGTGATACACATGTTAAATGTGTTGTGGAGGGTAGGTTTCATGAATCTACCATTTATGTGCAAGAAGCAGCCATGGAGCTTGTTGGTTTCCATATTATCTCTTATCTCAATGTGGCTACAAAGGTATAGTAGATATTTTATTTAAAATACCAACATGTAGATACTTAAGGTTAAGATTGAAATAACTTCGATGCAATTTGAACATTTGATCTTCACATAACAAGTTGGATAACAAGTTGAACATTTGATCTTCACATAGCTAAGTTGAATCCATGGAACACAAATGTAGCCAACCTAAGCCTAGGTCAATAGGGGCAGTTATTTTAAACCAACTCTCACTATAAAACTAGCTGAAAATCCCATGAGCAACTTATGACGAGACAAAGCTTATTTATTGGTTGTATTTTCATATTTATGTAGCAAAGTGTTTATTTGATGTTGTTGTTGCTTTAAAAGTTTAAAAAATTGAAAAAAATGAGTGTTTTTGTATTTTTTTGAGGTCTTGATACATTTTTCGACATATTCCGACATTTTCCGCCGATGTCGCCGAGAAGTTACATTCCGGACCCTCGCCGACACTTTCCGCGACACGACATATACAACATTGGTTTCAAGAGACCCTGAAGGAGGCCAAGGAGAACGTAGGGGAGCCCAAGAGCCAGATAAGAGAGAGTAGACCTCCAGTGAGACTTGGATCATATTTGGATTTAGTGATGAGTATCACAGATACTGAGCCACAAACATTTGCACAGGCAGTGGACTAGCAGGTCTGGAGAGAGTCCATGCTGGAGGAGTATGACTCCATTGTGCGCAACGATGTTTGGGAGGTGGTTCCGAGGCCAGTGGGAAAGTCAGTTGTGATTGCCAGGTGTTTGTACAAAACCAAGTATGCTGCAGATGGCAACATAGAGAAACACAAGGCCCATTTTGTGGTGCGAGGCTTCTCTCAGATAGAGGGAGTCGATTATGATGAGACATTCACACCCGTTGCGAGATATACCTCGATCAAGAGTATTATTTCCATAGCGACAGAGATGGGTTGGAACATACATCAGATGGATGTGAAGACCGCATTTTCGGATGGCTTTATAGATGAGGAGGTGTACATTGAGCAGCCACAGGGGTTTGAGATGAGTGAGAGGGAGACTCACGTGTGCCTTTTTGAGAAGACACTTTATGGTCTGAAGAAAGCTGCTAGAGCTTAGTATTCACGTATTGACACATACTTGATTCAGATGGGCTCCGAGAAGACTGATGCTGATCCTAACCTCTATTACGTCACTAGAGGTGAGGACACCCTCATTCTCATTCTATATGTGGATGACTTGTTCATCACAGGAGTTGAGGATCTCATAGCTGAGTGCAAGCTGGGACTTGCATCAGAGTTTGAGATGAGTGACATTGGGTTGATGCACTATTTTTTGGGTATGGAGCTATGGCAGGAGGAGGGTCACATATTTCTTGGGTAGGGGAAGTATGCTGCAGATATTCTGAGTAGATTTCAGATGGAGGACTGCAGACCTATGTTGACACCCATGGTTACCAACTGGAAGAAGCTTAGTGCTTCAAATTCCCAGTTGGTAGATGCTATAGTTTATAGGCAGTTGATCGGTTCACTTATGTATCTGGTCAACACTAGACCAGATATCTGTTTTGCTGTGAACACTCTCAACCAACATATGGTAGAGCCGAGGAGTGTTCACTGGATTGGGGCAAAACATGTGTTGAGGTACATTGCTGGGATAGTTGATTTTGGCCTAGACTATATCAGAGGTGATGGGGTCAGTTTGGTTGGCTACATCGACATAGACTGGGCAGGATGTGCTACTGATAGGAAAAGCACCTCAAGGTGCTGCTTTGGTTTGGGGTCAGAACTTGTTTCCTGGTTTAGCCGGAAGTAGAGGTCAGTTGCTTCAAGTTCCGTCGAGGCAGAGTACATGGTAGCCAGTCAGGCCAGTTGCGAGGCCATTTGGCTTCATAAGATGCTGGTAGGATTATTTGATCAGGAGATGCCACTAACCCTCATACATTGCGATAATCAGAGTTGTATCAAACTCTCTGAGAATCCAGTTTTCCATGATCGGTTGGAGCACATTGAGATCAGATATCACTTCATCAGAGATTGGGTTCAGAGAGGAGCAGTGCAGTTACAGCATATATCGACTGACGAGCAGATTGCAGACATCCTCACCAAGGCCCTGCCAAGGGGAAAACATGTTTACTTCAGAGACAAGATGGGCTTGGTGAGAAACACTTTCCTTGGTAAGAGCGAGTGTTGAGATTATGTACCTTGCAAAGTGTTCCCCATGTGTTTGTGAGCTCCTAAACACATGTGGGAAGTACTATGTACCTTGTGCCTTGTACTTTATGTCTAATTTCACTTTGACTTAAGAGATTTAAGTCAACTGTGAAATTTGGTCATTTTAGCCTAAATGACTATTAACTCACTTTTTGGGTGAATTAGGAGACATAAAGTGAACTTAGGGAACTTAACCCAAAGTGGGTTTGAGAGTGGGATTATTATGGGATGATCTCAACCATTGATTGGACATGCGATAGGATGATCTCAACCATCCATTCTTTAGGTTTCCTTATGGAGGTTCAAGAGGGGTGCAAAGGGAGAAGGAGAACTCATATTCACTCATTTGTTCACTTGGAGAGTTTGAGAGAGAGCATGAGGATGAGGTTGGAGGCTAGTGTTGAGGAAAGCTTGGGCGCTTCTATCCATGGAGGCAACCACATAGCTTAGGTCCTTATTTATTTTGTGGAGTGGTTCTTGCTTGGAGGAGGGTGCACTTGGTGAGGAGGGCGCATCATCAACAGGGAGGACTTTCAGAGCTTAGTTTGCAATGAGGTCAGTTTCAGTGGGTAGCTACAACTCAGTGTCAGAGTACTTTCATTCAGTAGAGCGCTTCAGTTCAGTGGTCTAGACAACATTTGTGGAGGGCACACCATCCTAGGGCGCACTTGCTTCAATTGGTTTGTATTGTAGCTTGGTTCAAGCTGCTATTGTATCAGGTTCTTCTGTTTATTGTACTTGTTGTCTTCCACCTTCTATTCTCTGTTGATATTATGGTAGTTGTGGGAGGTATTTACCTCCACGTGTAAACCCGACGAGAATAGAATACTCTGGAAAGCAAGAAGAAACCCTAATGAGTTGGCTAATAACCCTAGAAGACTTGTCGGCTCGAGAAGATAATTTATATTAGGTTATTAGCCTCCAAGAGAAGAAGTCGGCCAGAAATAATAATAATATGCTGAACAGACAGGTACCTAGAAGGAGAAGTCGGCCCCAATAAGTCTGCCAGAACCACTATAAATACAGGGCGCCAGTCTCTCATTTGACACATCTCAGCAGTTGCAGAGAGCCAGTTCTGCGCAGTGCAGTTGCAGTCTTGTGCGCAGGTTTGGAGGAGAGTTGCTGGTGCAACTAGGAGTTACGTTTTGGCTTGGACTATCTCTTGGCTAGGGTTTGGACTATCTGATCAACTCTTTGTGATGCGCTATCCTTGGGGAAAGGTGCGCTACTCTTTGTTTGGTTATCTAGCCTAGGGTTTGCTTCCAGAGTTATTCTTTGTCAAGGTTAAGGTGCTCGGAGGCTGGCTTCGGCCTATGGTTGGGTGACAAGGGTATTGTCAATGGTAAAACAAGCACACAATCTTTCATATTCTAACATTCTCCACATATGTACACTCATATTCCAAACTGGTTTTCCCCGAGGGTTTTTATCCAGGGTCATGTTGACCAAAAATACATGTGTTCATTTTCATGTATGCTAGTGTTTAGAACAACAGTATTTTCAGCAGTAAAGATCTCTAGGTGTGCTACATATATTTTGGTATTCATGTGCTAACATCTTGGTGACTAAAACTACATGCTAGAGCACCTAAATGGCCTATGTAACTGTAACAAAACAACGAAGAAGTTCTTGAACAATTTTGTGTTATAAAACAACAACAAACCCTTGTTAGACAGTTGAAACTTAGAGCCTGTTGACCGCCTATTCAGCTAGGGGGTCAACTCATGTGCCATGAAGTATACATCACCTGATGAAGGTATGTCGAAGACAGTATTGGTTCTACTTGGGCATTTGATGCTCCAGCACAAAGTTTTTGTAAATGGAATTTCCGCACCCCTGTGTGGGTTGATAATGTAATAAGTCTGCATGAGTCATAGTTAGGTCAGGTACCTTTGGATGTTTCCATTGGGGGAGTTCCTTTCACCGAGGGTTTTTTATCCTCAGGTTGTTAATCGGGCTCTCGGGCCTGGCTGACTTCCCTTGAGTTTTTCCCTCCACATATGCAATAATTTCCTCCAAAGTGGTGAACAACGTCCTAATGGTCTCATCCTTTGGTAGCTAGTGTTTAGGAATGTTGTAAATGACCATGCCAGACAGTGTAGAAAGTTTCGCGGAATTTCGTCGATTATAGCTAGGTTTTTTTTAAGGTTCCGAATTAATTAATTGATTAATTAATCAATTAATTCTGGGTAATTAATGTAAAACTTAGGTCCCGGGATTTGTGATAGGGGTATTTGTACTCAAAAGAAAGCTAATGAGACCCCCTGCACCCGTGGACCAAGTTTCAACTCAGTCGGACAAGTTTTGCTAGGTTGTTTGCCCGTTTAGGAGTTTTTCGGGAAAATGGCGGTTTTAATTGCCAAACCCAGAACACGGGAAAATGTAATTTTTGTAATAGTGGACCAAATTAAGTGAAGTAAAAGGCAATTAATGATGAGAGAAACTCACCTAACCTATCCCTACCTTTACCTACCCCATTAATTAAAATTACATTTTAATTAGTTCATTCATTTAAAACTTACGTCCCTCACTTCCCCTTCCCACGTGAGCTCATGTTTTACTCATTATGTAAAGCATTTTTGATTTAATAACTCATATTAATGAGTTATGGGCCCCTCTTCTAATCCTACGCCCCTTACCCATCTCATCTCCCCACATCCTCACGCTTTCCTTTTTTAAACTTACGTCCCCTCTCCTCAACTTGACGTCACCCTCCACGTAAAGATTGGAATTTATATCTAATTGGTGCGTGGGGCCTCTCTCTATGCCTATCCTCTCTACCCGTCCACATCCTTTTTGAATGTGATGCGTACTCCCCCACACTCCAAGAGCGTGGACTCCACACTCTCTCTAAACTTACGCTCTCTTTTAAAACTCACGTGGAAAGCTTTTTTCCTAAATAGTTTTGCTTTGTTTGAGTCGTTGGTCCCTCACACCTCACACTTTCCCTCACGTGAGTCCTCACGTAAGCCTGGAAACGTTACTTGTAAAGTGGAAACTTACCATTTGCTCATGCGTGGGACCTCCCCACGCTTTTCCCTTCACTCACGCTTTACCTCATGTGTTTCTTAGAAACCCCACGCATGCTTTGGGAAGAAAGCTCACGTGGGAAGGAGAAGCTTATATTTTTCCTTCTTAATGAGATGGAAACATCATCTATGTTTTGGAAGTTTGCTCTCAAAGAAAGCGTGGGTGTCCTCCTTGACCAATACGCCTCCTTCATGAGGCCAATTCAGCTTTCCACTCTCTCTTTTTTCCATTTCCTTCACCCTAAAAGCTTCTTCTTTCATTGGTTGCTTTCCCAATTGAGTTGTCTTGTTCCTTGGATCTTTGACACTTGTTGAAGATCCAAGAGGGGTCTCTTGGCTTCTCAAGCTATTTAAGAGACCTCTCACTCCCTCATTTCTCACCTTTCATTATTGTAATGTTATGCTACTAGTTTTCCACCATCCCATTCTCTCTATCTTTCTCATTATTGCCGTACTTCTTCACTGGTTTTGGTTCTTGAAGGGCTTGTGGCAATCAGTTGTCACAACCTCTTCCATTGGATAATAAGAAGAAAGCTTTGGAGGATCATTGGAGCATCTATGAGTATTCTGGTTGTTGCATACACATGAGGTGATATTGTTGATTAGTGTTTTTATGTGTTGTTGGTGATAGATCTTGGGTTAAAGTATTTTGCTTGGGTAAGGTAGCAAAGAGTATTCTTGTTATCTTATGCTTTTGTTGGATAGCTTAGGGTTTGTAAGTATTTCATTCTAAGTCTATTTCAAGATAACTATCTACTCCATGCTTCACATATTTCTCTAAGTTTTGCAGGTCATCTCAAAGGATTCATTGGGATAGCATCGAAGAGGAGCCTACCCTTGAGCCCTTCTTACACTCCTTGCATTTTTCTTATTCCATTTACTTGCTACATTCATTTCCATATCTATTTCAGCTTTTAACATTCTTTGAAAGGTCAAAAATAAGTTTTCATTTTCAGATTTTTGTATGCTAAAAATTTCTGTGTAAAAACAGAATTTTTTGACAAGTTTAGTGTGTTTTGCAGCATTTCCAGCAAGCTTTTGCTTGCTGTTTTTTTGCAGGTTAGTGACAGATCCAAGGGTATATGCTGCTCAAAAACACATAGGAGGCTTCCCAACACACTTCTCTTTGGTTGGGTAACACTTTTCTCCTTTTCTCCTTCAAATTTCTAAGTTCTCTTGCTTTTTTTCCTCATTCTATTAGGCCTAAATCTTGATCTAACTTAGAGTAGTTTATTTCATCTTTAGCTTAGTTTTTTACTTGTCCATATGATTGTTAGTTCATCTTTTCTTTCATTTTTATATGCTTATGCTTTCATGGTGAATGGTTTAATGATCTAGATGCAATCTTAGATGCTATAGCTCGTCTTCTCATTATGCTATTTACAAATCTTACGTGCATGTGATATGAATATGGTCTAAGTCTTTCAAGCACGTCCATTTTTCATAAGCTTAAAAAACATATGTGGATGAATGGTTAGTTTTTAGATCTCATTTTCATTCATGGTTTAAAACATCTACGTTTTCAGCTTTCCGTTTCAAACACGTTTTACATACATGTATCTTATGTTTATGGGCTGAACTCTTCACATCTACAGTTTTTACATCTTGCAAGTACACACGTCTCATCTATCTTTCATTTTCAGTTTAGATGTGAATGGTTCATGGATTAATGGTCTAACATCTTGCAACGTTCCTTTCATGTGATGGTATATTGATGGTATAACATTGTGCTACTTTTCCTTTACACTATGCTATGTTATTGATGGTTTAATTGACACATTGCAAGTACTCGATTTCACAACATTTCAATTCGGCCATGCACTAAAAACTAAAATTTTAAAAGTCTAAAACTTGTCTAAAAGCAACCAAACACACCTAAAGACCCACCCGAGGGTCATAATAACATTTAGCAACATTTTAGGGGCCTCATTCATCCATCTCCACCATCTAAAATGGGTTTGAGGGACACCCAGGGGGAAGTGGCGGGGGACCGTCTCGTGATTTCGTTGGAGAGATCCCTTCTGGGCGAACTCTTACTGTCAGGGCTGACCTTGGAAGCTAGGGTAAGGCCTCGTTAGCCTTACTATCTTGAGCACTGGGCAGTCATTTGGCCAAGGGAGGAGGAAGCTTGAAGCACACATCTAGTCTAGGGGGAAGGGAATTGAAATTTATAAAATCTTTAAACAACTCCTACAACACTTAGTTGCATAGATCACTTGTATATGTTTGGGGGGTATTAGATGTATGCATAGGCAAACATATTGGTGATATTTTCATTGTTTTATCTATTTTCATTGCAACTACATGCTTATGTCTTTCATGTTTATGTGAACATTGGAGTATAATATTGAATATCTTGTGGATCAATTATCTTTGTGGTGTGGATCAAGAAAGTGTTGAGTATCCCACTTGGGGAGGTATCACTTTCTTTGAGCCTTGAGTGCTTTTTGTGATTGTTGCCAGTGAAAGCGGTCCAATAGAGTAAGTGCTATTGGGGCATGCTTGGCTCTTGTATGTTTCACTTACATTTGTGTATCTTTGTATCTAATTTGTGTATCTTTGTATCTAGTTTGTAAGTGGTGTAATCATTCGTAACACTTAGAATTCTTTAATAACTAATTGTAAGCTTTGGTTTGGGGTAGTTTAACTTGTTCACTTTGTAAACCTTTGTAATAAACCACCCTCAAACTTAGTTGACCCCATTGCCCAACTTTAGGCACTAGTCTTAGTTGACTTAGGGAAGGGGCTGATTTTCATATAGTTAACTTGCACTTTGCATTTTGCTGCTTGATCATCTTAGGCTAGTTTTCCACTTTAGCTTTAACGAATTAAAACTAACTCCTAGAAACTTCAACTCTAAAATCAATCTAGTAACTAGGGACAACCCCCCTTGGCTTCTCTAGGAGTAAGCCTAGAAGGAAGAGGTTCTAGTCAAGGTGACAATGTGGACTAAGAACCTAGGCATTGTGCCTCCAAGGACACACTAAGTGAGCAGGACTTAGCTCACGTTAGCAAGTGTGTATTAGGACGGCAACAGAGCCAACTTGAGGTCAAGGACAAACCTAGTTGGTAGCTTGTTAGGACCTGGAAAATCTTCATTGTTGTCTTCTACTATATGGTGGTGGTGGTTTAAGGAAGACCACAAGCATTTGAACTTGGCTCTAATGTTCAATGGTTCCTTGAACATTTCCTAATTTAGCTAGAAGCTAATGTACACTGATGTTTTCTGCTAATTGAAAGTGCTCTCGAATGGAGGTTTAAAGATGACTACAAACTGTTGTCTAGCAAACGCTGAAAGTCTTCTGCTAAATGGAGGTTTAAGGAAAACCACAAACCGTTGTCTAGCAAAAGCCGCAAGTCTTCTACTAATTGGTGGTTTAAGGAAAACCATAAACCATTCTTGTAGTAAATCACACTCACTTGTTATTGCTCGATTGATAGGACTTAGAAACTTGAAGCCTGTCTGTCAATCACTGATGTTATTCCCCCTTGTCGGGTACAAGGTGAGAACATGCAATTTGCAAACCTTTCCATTGCAAGATGTATCAATACTCGAGAATGAATTCTTCTGTATGACTGAGATATCTTCTTAATTGTTGGTGACCATTGCCAAGAAGTGATCCACCCATAGTGTTTCTTTACTCTTGCAGATTTGTTGCATTTGAACATCTATTTGAAGGCTGATTATACTTTACACTATGCTCACAAGGATGAAGATCAAAACAATGATCTTCCATGTGGCCAAATCGATGACAATGTTGGCATTTTAGAATCTCCTCTTGAACTTGTTGCCGCCTTATACACACTTGGGCTATCGTGGAAGAATCTTCAATCCACTTAGTGTGTCCTTGGGGGCAAGTCTCGAGTCAAGGTGCTATCACCTGATCCTCAACTCCTTCGTCTAGGTCAATGCCTAGCGAAGCCAAGGGGGGTAGTCCCTAACAAAAATACTAAGGCTCTTTTAAACTATTTTAAGCAAAAAAAAGAACTACTTCTAGGAGTTTATTGCAAATAAAACATACACATTCAACATTTATCATTCATCAAATGAGATACTTGTATAAATCATTTGTCCATAAAGATGCATGCATAAACCAAGTAGGATACAAGTTTTGCAAGATTGATAAATTCGTTAGACAATCACACATGAATGAAATAGACTGCTCATATACATAAAGATAAATCCATAGTACTAGTGCCTTAAAAGTATCGTGGGAAGTTGTTGATCGCGTGTTTTATTAAGGTAAATTGAATGTAGATTAATGAGAGATTGTGTGGCCTCTTTAGAGGCTACCTCTTTGTTTGGAAACTTGCGGAGAACCTACTGAAGCCCCAGGGCCTCACCAGTAAGTTCACTAAGGGTGCCGGATGTCAAACACGGGGAGAACCTAGATCTCAAAGTTCCTGTTTGACTTCACACACTCCCCTTGGGTGTTTTCCCGCGCATTAAGGTAGCAACTATTGAGATTTCCCTAATTAAACTACTCCGCACAAACAACTCCAGTTCTGATGAATCCCAGGATCGAGCTAGGCTCGCAAGGGTTCATAGCATACACCGATAATTGTAGGGAAGGTTTATTTTAAACTTTGAAATAAAGAAATAAACTTTGAAAAACTTGAAACTGAAAATAAACTTTGCAAGATTTTATTGTTGATAGCAAAAAGTAAAATCTAAGCTAATCATGCATAAAGATTGAAATTACTTTTAAACTTAAGAGCATGAAAGATTTGAGTGCTGTGTGATTGATTTCTTTCTTCTTATGTGTGTATGTGAGATCATATAATAAGACTTGCAAGGAAATAAAGCAAAGACAAGCGCACAACACACCAATCCGCTTAATGGGGATGAAGAAACTGGGCTCCAAGGGCCCGCTTTTATTAATCCTATTACAAACGAGAACTGAGTTCTCCCTTTTTCTCTTTTTTGAACTTTTGGACCCTTATAGAATGGATCAAACTAAAATAAATTATTACAATAGGTTCTCTGAAGGTCCTGGTCTTCAAGGGTTCCAACTTGGGCTCATTTTTTTTCACTTTAGCCTCAATTTCGCCAGAGCTTCCCCTTGCTTTTTGATGGACCTGCTAAAAACCAGCAAAGAATGTGATTAGAATATGATGAAAAACATTTTAAGAAACTAAAATAAAAGCTTGGAAAACTTGACCAAATTTTTTTGATTCTTTTCTTATGCAAAATGCAATTTTTTAGAGGCTTTTAGAAGATTTAAATGAGCCTAAACTAATCCCTTTTAGGTGTTTTTGTTTGCTGTCCCAAAACAGCAAGCATAAAACTCCTAATTAGCTTGATCTACAATGCAAACTAGAACAACTTTCTTCCTTAAGATTTAGATAAAAATTTGTAGAAAATTGCAACAAAAACTAGCTTAGATCTACTCTTTAGATGAGAAAGAATTGAAACTAGACCTAAGACTTTATGCATGCAATACTAGATGCTGACATTTGTCTTTAAAATCGAATCTAGTTAACATGCAAGAAAGTAAAGAGGGAGGAAGAAGAAATTTTCTGATTTTGGAGCCTTCGCTTGAGTGTGGAACTCTTTGGGCTATGGGGTCCCTTTGGTGTGAGGAAGAGGGAGGACGTCTTCTTTCGAACTCTTGGACAAACACTAGATGCAAACTAGCTCCTTTGCTTCTCCAAGGACTGGATCCTGCATGCTACAAAGAACACTTGCAAATACCTGTAAACTTGGTGTTTCCTACACAAGAAACCTCAGTTGCAGATTAGTTTAAACAAAAACAAGATATGCAATACAAGCTTCAAATACAAGTAAACAAATGGATTAGAAAGAAAACAAGCTAAATAATCCACTCCAATTAGATAACAATATCGTTACGATTAGCCCAATTACACAATAAATAAATTGCAAGAAATCAAAGAAACATTACCTCAATATGTATCCAACATCCATCCACACATGAGCACTAAACACCAATAGATTGACCTCCAAAGTCTCTTTATTCCAATACAAGAAAGATATTACAACAGTATACAACAAGGTCGCCCAAACTCCAACTAGCTAAATGGAGAGGGGTTGCCTTCTATTTATTACAATTTGTGTGACAATTCCCATGAGAGAATGCACTAGTGGAAGAGGAGATGCGCATGTGGAAGAGGAGATGCGCATGAGTAGAGTGGGGAAGAGTGAAGATGAAGTGAGGTGGAGTGGAGTGATGGAGGTGGAGGTGGAGGTGGAGTGAGGTGGGAGCGAATAGGAGTGAGGTGGATTGTGAGTGAAGTGTGAGGGTGAGTTCCCACTTTGGGATGTGTGCCCCCTCTTGCAAATGCACCACTTGGAAGGGGAGGTTGAGTCCTAGCTTTGGGATTATCTCCCTTGTAGACATCATCAACCAAGTCACCTTCCTCTCTAGTGAACTCGTCCTTGCTCTGAGTTGACTGAAAACCAAGGAAAAACATGTCCCCTACATGTTTCCTAACTTTTAGCAATTTTCCTAAATTTTAGGGAATTTAATTAAAAGACCCTTTTCTGTCTTTTTTCGAGAGAAATACATTTTTGAGTGATTAAAATCACTTTTTTGCCTAGACAGAAGGGTAATAGGGGTCTCAAGGGTGCTTTGGCTTAGAAAACGAGCACAAACATGGCATCTGAGAATAACTGATGCCATATTTTTACAATTTATTGGCTTTACATTAAAAAATTTCTGTTTTGCGGGAAATTTATTATTTGACTAAAACATAAAAAAAAACCTAAGGGGACCTAGCGCAATTTTCATATGACTCAAAAGACATGACCTAGCATGAACTCATATACATTTAGACACTAGACATTGGTTATACCATGCCAAGGCCTTAACCACCAACACATACTCCAACTTTAGAGTCAGTCTTGAGTGAAAAAACTTAGAAATTATTAATCGCCCACTAAGGCAGGCAAAAAAATAATTAACAAGTGAAAAAAAACACTCTAAAATACATGCTCGTACCCAGGTCTTAAGTGGCCAATAGTATTTTACAACTTTCATGCTTAAGTCATTTATTACAATGCCCCGGAGGAATGGAAATGCGGAAAAATGTGGTCTTTAAAAAGACTTGCTGAATCTGTGAACTCTGACTTCTGAGCATCTGTTTGCTCAGTCTTTGGCAGGTCATCTTCAAATCTAGCTAGTGCAACTCAGTGGATAACAAAACTGTTGATTTTGTTGTAGCTTCGGGAAGATATTCTCACATGACCCTAGGTGTTGGTCATGTGAGAATCGTCATGAGCACCGCATCACACTTTCGGTGAGTGGGGGCTTCATGGGTTTGGTGATGGGATTTGTGGGCTTGTGTTGGGGCTTTACACCCACAAGGAAAGCCTAATCCGATGTTGACTTGTGGAGGGGCTTCTATGTTGACCCCTAAGGATTGTGTATAAATGAGAGAAGTCATTGTGACATTTCATATCATGTAGAGTGTGTGGAGACATGATGTGTTGAAGTTTGAGTAGCTTCGAAAGATATTATTATTATATTCATATTGTATTTGACCAAGACAAAACCTAAAGAACATTATTATATTATATTTGTTAAGTCGACCCTATTGTGCCTTTGTAAAAGTCGACCCTATTGTGCCTTGACAAGTCAATTGTAAATTAGATGGGTAAAGTGGACAAGTCGGCCCTGATCTAATTCTAGGCAATCCAACTAGTATTTATAATAGGCCTAGCGCCTCATTTGGAGACACATACAACCGACTCTCTCGTACAGTGCGCAAGTCTTGGAGTGTGACACAGTTACAGAGAAGGAGTGACACGACTACAAAGGAGGAGTGTCTTAGTAAAGGGTTTTGGTTATTTGTTGAAGGACTATCTTGGTCTAGTGGTGCGCTACTCTATTCTGGTTAGGGTTTCTGGTGGATCTTCTGTTTTCGTGAATCTCTCTTGAGAGAGACATTGTACTTGTTGAAGAATCTATATTGAAGAAGCTTTGCTGGGTTTTCTCCCCCACGAGGGTTTCCCAGGATAAATCTTGTGTATACTGTGGATGTCTTTCTTTCAGTGATCCTTATGCATGCAGTTATTGTTTTAATAGACTAAAGTTAAAGAATACTACACACACTTAATTGCTTAAGAATAATTTTAACATGGTATCAGATTAGGCCTGAAAGAAGCCATTTGCACAGTTTAGAAGAGCTCGCTGGGGAAACTAAGACCCTAGGGATACTCCCCTAACCCTTGGGATTAGATTTCCAGTTTCACGAAGTTTTGTAAATTGCAACTGGTTCTGCTACTTCTGCAACTGCCCACAGCTGCTGCAACTGTACAAACCCTAGGAGGGGTTTTCACCCACTTTCTGAAGGACGCTGGTCAAAGTAACAACACTAAGGAACTCGCCTTAGTAGGGCACACCTATCCCTTAGAGCATAATTCCAAAATTCATATTTTGAAAAATTAGGGTTTCCTCATAAACCTAGTCTTGGCAGCTGCATAATTGAAGCTGGAAAAGGTTAAATTGGCATAACACTCTCTGGTAAGTACAAAACTTTTCTTTGAAATTTTTTATCTTTTTATTGATTGTTCAAGCACAGATGGCACCCAGTACCAAGCTAGATGAGAAGCTTGAAGGCGTTGATAACTTTCGAGCATGGAATTACAGAGTCATGCTCATTCTAGAAGATAATGATCTGGAAGATTTTGTAAAAGAAGAAGTTCTAGAACCGAATGAAGATGAGGCCAAAACAAAGTACAAAAAGAACCTAGTGAGGGCAAAGAGAATTATTGCTGATTCTATCAAGTATCATTTGATCCCCCATGTCTGATCATTAACAACTCCCAAGCAAATGTTTGATACCTTATCCCGATCATTTGAAGGCAAGAACTGTTGATGTTTTGGTAGCTGCGGGAGGTATTAACCTCCGTGGATAAACCTTTGACTAGAATAGAATATTTCGGAAGCAAGAGAAAACCTAAACATATGTGTGAAAACCCTGGAAGACAAATTAGCTCAGCAGAATAAGTAATATTGAAGTATTATATGCAGAAAAGGATAGGTCAAACCTGCTTGAAGAGACACTTGTTCACCTGGCCAGATTAGTATAAATGGAAGGCGCTTGAGCTCATTTGGCAACACACTCACACTCAAGAAAGTGGTGCGCAAGTCTAGTGGAAGAGTGTAGCTGCAACGACTGTAGCTGGGTACTGGTCTTGGTCTGTGGTTTGGGACTTTCTGCTTGGTGCGCTACCTTTGGAGAAAGGTGCTCTCTCGCTCTCTTGATTATCTGTTGGGTCTAGTGCTGCTTCCCGGAATCATTCTTTCTATCAAAGATTAAGGTGCTTGGGGGTGGCTTTGTGCCTATGGTTGGGTGACAATGCTGTGACATTGTCTATGGTTAAACAAGCACAATATTCTAACATATTATAGGCCCACACCACCTTCGGAACAGTCTAACCAATGGAAGGTAGATCTGCAACTCTCTGTCAAGCTTGTTGTAGCACAATTGCAGTTGCAATGCCAGTTCCTTCGTGCCAGTTGCAACACTAGTTGCAGTGCCAGTTGCAGCACCAGTTGTAGTGCCAACACCAGTTGCAGTACCAGTTGTAGTGAAATCTTTTGTGAAGTATTGGGACTAATTTTTGGTTATCCTAGTGCACCCTAACTCAATGCATCTCCCGGTGCCCTCAACCATCAAAACAGTCAAAGTTTAATTTTTGGGTCAAAGTCAACATTGACAAGTCAATGTCAATGTTTGTCTGGTCAAAGTCGGAGTTTGACTGGTCAAAGTCAAGGTTTGAATGGTCAAAGTCAAAAGACTAGTCAAGGTCAAAGTCAAAGACAGTCATGACTTCCTCCATAAAATCAGAGTGGCGCAACAGAAGCATGGTCTCTTGGTAGAGCATGGAAGATAAGGATTGACATCATCCTTGCAAAGAACAAAGGGCAAAATTATGGAACCACAGAATGAAGAGCAGGCGTCAAAGGATGAAGAGTTTGATTTTTGGAGCTTCCAAGCACATGAACGTGGAGTAGAAGAAACAATAAAAAGCAACTACTGCAGATCTGAATCTCTGGAAAGAAAAGGGATCTTTGTCCAAGAAGCAATCGTAGAGCCAGAAAGATCTCAAATCTAATACATTCAGAGGAACAACACACTCTCCAGGTTGGAAAGAATACTCATCTCAAAAGAAAAGCAACTCAAGAGAAACAACAACCAAACTCCAGGTTTGCATATCGGGTTTGATATTTTTATTGCTGCTTAAGTATTGTAATCCTTTAGATTTTATTAATGCTAGGAACAAATGAATACTTAGTAGCATGTACTATTAATATAAATGCTTATTGTACTTAATTGAACTAACATCTCCTCTAGGAGATATTTCTTATTCTTGTTCTGAGGCATGACACCTTGGTAATGCTATAATGAATTACCATGAAATTGATATGTTATATAAAATGCTATTATATTGGAAATACTTTTGCTCTTGTTGTTTTTGTTTCAAGAAGGTTATCCTATGTATTCTAGGAAGGTTACCACAGAAAAGCAAGACTTGAAAGGACTCAAAGGGAGTCAAACTTCAGAGGGAGTTAGTGATAAGGAAGAAGCAATGTTTCATGACACTTTGTAGGATATTTATGTTGTTGATTGCAGCTTCATGAGACATTCTCCAGGTCGTTCTCCTCTGGACTGAGTTGAGATGATCTGTGAGAGAGCCCATGTGATGGGTGTGTCATACTCCTTTGGATTGAGTTGAGATGATGTGTGCTCTCTTGTCATGCTCCTCTGGAATGAGTTGAGATGACTTGAGATGGTCTCCTGTTTGACTCCTATGGACTTAGTTGAGTTGAATTGAGATGGCTCTCCAGATGATACTCCTATGGACTTAGTTGAGTTGATCTGTTGAGAGTGACGTCCCTGTGGATGAGCAGAAGTGGACATGTCCTAGTGGCAGAGCACTAGAGGATGTGTGAGATCCCTTGCTATATTGTCAGAGAGAGAGACTTTAGTAAAGCCCTAATTTGTGTTGTAAAGGGTACAGGTTGGCCCCACCATGTAAAGATAATTAATATTGAGTCAAAGATTAATTATATTTTAAGTTTTTCAGGTCGGCCCTATTGTGCCTGTTATTGCACAGTTTGTAGCTAGGAGTAAAGGCTATAAGGTAGAAGGCCAAACTGGTGTAACAGGAACCTATCCCACCCAATGTCACCACGACTGGTAGGTTCTTTCTCTTTAGGGAGGCTAGGCACAGGGGAGACGTCCCCAGTGACCTGGGGTTTTGAAAGGGCAAAGGATAAATGGACAAGGACAAATTCCCCTTTCATAGATCACTGCCAATTAGATAGTCCTGACTAAACAACCAATAATAAGGTATAACCAAAGAAAAGAAAAGCACCTGCTTGAGACAACACAAGGAAACTGAAAGTGCAATCTTGATTAGTACTTCATATAAATCAGTGACTATCTGATATTCAATATAAGCAATTTTAAGAGTAAATGTTGACGAAGTCATTGTTTACAAAATAGCAATGTTAAATGTATCACTTGTCAATAAATACAAGAATGATATGTCATCCAATATAATCAATCAATACTTAGTCTAATAAATGCCTTCAACTACCATTCAATTGCTCATAGACAAAACGTTGCTGCATCAATAATATAATAGCAAGGAGTGACGTCAGCATTCAGGGTTAGTAGGTTATTTGAGATTCGAAAGTTTTAAGAGTTTGTTTGATTGGCTTCACTTCAACGTTTGAAGACTCTCAGATCAGTGCCTTAGGGTTTAATGGGGTCATAAGTGAAGGACGCAAAGGTTGAAGGAGATGAGATTTTAAAGGACTAGAGGGAAAAGTTTCAAGGTGCTGCTAAAGCAAGGCCTCAAAAACAGAACCCTAGGGGAGAGAGGCTCACTCTGGTGTTGCAAAAGCAAGGCTTCGTGCTCTCTCCTCCTTCTCGACAAACAACTAGCTCAGATGAAGCACAAAATCAAGACAAGAAGGCTTAATGAGGGAGAGTGTTGCTACAACAAGGCTCTTTCATCAAACCCTAAAGGAAAAACGACCCTAAGTGTAGATAACCTAGGCCTTGGACGTCTTCCTCTTGGATTCTAAATGGTACGGCTAGCACATGGGAAAGAGAAACAAGGAGTGTAGCTATGACTAGGCTCTCTTTCTCTCTTTCAATGGCTGAAAGTTTCTCTATCAGGGGACATGAGACAAGGACCTACTTGTGTGCTTGTCACCTAGGGTTTTGATTCAGCAAATTTATAAGCAATATGCAAGAACTTTAAACTACAACCATTAAATAAGAAGTTTTGCAGAAGAAACACTTACAATTCATGAAGAAATAACCATGCAAACCCTAGTTGTAACACCTTCCTTCAAGAGAAACACCATAAATGCCAAAAAATCTCTTCCTTCAACAAGTGCGCATCACTTAGTTCAGCCAAAAACCCAAATAGGGCACAAAAAATCAGACCTCACTATGAGTGAGTGAATTATGATGATAAAAATGAGAGTGAAAACCCTCAATATATAGTGTATCAATGACCTAATTTACTTTTTAGGTCATAAAAAGGCCGACAAGGCCATAATACCAAAATAATATTTTTTTTATATTAAATGCTAAGTAAAACCCTAATCAAGCAAGAGGTGAGACGTCAAGCCCCTCTGAGGGAGACGTTAGCCCTTTCTAGGGCCAGTGCAACATCCAGAAGCAAAACGTTAGCCCCTCCAGGGGCCTCTCCAACATGCCACACGTGCCACCGCTGCCCAGTCTGCCTCCAAAAGTGTCCATTAAGCTGGATGATGTCATGGTGAAGATGGGGATGTCCTAAGCCTTCCAAGGCTAGCGTTCCACTGAAAAGGGGTCATTCCCCCTTGGTCTAGTTCTGCCGGAGTGTCTCTGGTGGAACGTCCTCTTCCTCTCAGGTGCAAAACCCCTGATCAAATTCTGTCCTGTCTCTGCCCCCTGATGGGGTTTGAACATCCATCTGGTGGGCTCTTCAGCCCCATGGAGGTCCGAACTGGTCATCTCCCCATGTGTACTGGTCCAAGTGGTACCTGTCCGTCGGGCATGGTCCTGCACATCAAAAGCTACGCGCTCTATGGGCTCATTAGTCACAGGGATCATAGCAATGTCAATCACATCTCATTATCAATATTATTAAACATATGCATAAAACCCCTAATACATTAGTCAATAGCACAAAGACATTACAAAAACCTGCAATACAAGATTGGAGAAAAGGACAAGGCGTCCTATTGGGCTAGTGTCCACAAGAAAAGGAAAGTTTCTAGAAAGATCTCATCCAAGCCATGTAAGTGAGGTGATGTGGCTAGGGATGTCCAAACATGTGGGTGTAGTGAGGGCCAAGGATGCATAAGTGTTACCTGTGGGTGCCTTTGTAGAAGGCGAGCTGTACCTGTCATGGATGCATTTTTTCCAAGCCCATTCTTGCCTTTATTCTTTTTATTCTTGTTTTATTCTTTTATTTGCTTTTTTGTTCAAGAACTAACCAGGGGACACTGCCTTGGCATGGTGACCAGAGCTGACAGCATTACCCACAAGTACTTTCACAGAGATGAGAAGGCTGGCTCGTGATGAGACCCCCTTTCCCTTGGCCATGCAACCAAAGGTTATTGCCTTGGCGTGGTAACCAAACGGTGGCAATGTCATACTGTTAGGTACCCATGGACCTAATAGGCTGGCGCGTGATGAGACCCCCTATCCTCTGACTAGGTTTTGTTTTGTTATTTTCCGGGTCCCTCTTGTTTCTTGCAGATAGGCTTTTTATTGCCTTCTTGGTTATCCCTGGGTGAAGCATCTCGAGGTTTTATTTCTAGGCTTTTGTCTTTTACCAACTGCTTTTACCTTATGGGCCTTTAGCCCCTTCTTCCCACGAGATAAGGTGCAATCCTGCAAATAGGTCAACCCATTGCTCGGACAAGGGGAATGGGATAAATGAGCGGGAGATAAGATGAAATAGTGGTGCTATGATGGGAGCGGACGATGGCTTTTCAGAAATTCCCCTAGTGGCAAACCAAGACCTATGGGCACATGCTTGTTAGGGCACCCTGTCAATTTCCCCAAGCATGGTCAAGTGGGCTAATGTAAGATCCAAGCAGTTGTTAGAGATAAAAGGAATTAGATGCATATATTCAAAGGTTTCAATGATCAAAAGTGACACATACCATGATACCTGGACGAATTACCTCATGGATCAAGAACCTCTTTTGATACAGGATCAAGCTGATGGTGATGGATGCTGCTGCTGCTGACGAGACAAAAGATGATGAATGAAGAAAAGACAGGCCCTCTAGGGCCATGCTCAGGTCAATCCTGCTTTCGGTACTCCATGTCTAGGACTTGTGGGCCTCGAGACATGATCTCCTAGTTATCCCTAAAAAGTGGGGATAACAGTGCCAATAGACACTTCCATTTGATGGGTCTAGGTCTTGTATTTATAAGAGAGTTAGATCCCCATTGTGGATCACTCTCATTTGTCATCTCATGATTTCAAACCTACTTGTACGACTGAAGCCGATTTGGTGATGACTACCTTGGATGGTCTCCCCAGATCTTGGGTATCATTCTTTCAGGGCATATGTTCACGAAGAAGGCTAACAAGGTTTAGCAGACTGTGGGAGGATTTTACTAAGGAAGAAGCTAGATTGGCAGCAAGAGAAGAGAAACTAGGGGATGAAGAAAATCAATCCCTAGCAGCACATATCTGAAAAGGAAAGAGCAAGAAGGAAGTTCACTCACATAAGAAACCTCATGGATTACAAAAGTCTCAAAAGTTCAAGAATGATTTCTCAAGTTACAGATGCTTCATTTGTCAGAAGATGGGATACATTGCCATAAACTGTCCCAGCTCCGAAGGTAAGGTCAGAAAAGGAAAGTATAGAAGACATCATGCTCATGCCGCAAAAGATGATGAACATGATCACGAGAAATCAAAAGAAGACTCAAGTGAAGAATATGTTTTGATATCGGCTCTTATAGGTACAGTCACTCATGGAAGTGACACATGGCTTATTGATAGTGGTGCTTCTAAGCACATGATTGGTTGTAAGGAATCTCTCTCAGATCTAATTCAGAAAGATTCACCTCATAAGGTGAAGCTAGGTGATAACTATCGATATCCCATTAAAGGAGTAGGAGAAGCATCCTACAAGTTAGATTCTTGAAAACCTATGAAGATGAAGGATGTGTTATATGTACCCGGTTTGAAGAAGAATCTCTTTTCTATCTCAGCTTTAGATGAGAAAGGATTCAGAGATGCTTTCATTGACGATGAAGTCCTCATGTGGCCTAGAGGAAAATCTATTGATGATGTTGTAGTGATTGGGGTACAAGAAGGAGGCTTATACAAGTGAAAAGGACATTCTGTTTCAGCATTAGTACACAGTACAGTTACACCAAGTGAACTATGGCATAGGAGGTTTGCTTATATACATTACAAAGCCCTACCGATCGTGAGCAAGTTGGTGATAGGTTTGCCAAAAGTCCAAGTAGACCATGAGGGAGTGTGCAAGGGATGTGCACAAGGCAAGAACGTGAAGAAACCATTTCCAAGCAGTGATAGCAATTCTAAGGGAATCTTGGACATTATACATTCAGACGTGTGTGGACCAATATCAACTGCTTCACTCAGCATGTATGTATACTATGTTTCATTCATTGATGATTTCTCATGCAAAACTTGGATTTACTTTTCGAAGGTTAAAAATGAAGTGTTCAACAAGTTCAAAGAGTTTAAGGCACTTGTTGAAAACTTGTCCGAAAAGAAAATAAAGATGTTGAGATCAGATAATGGTGAATTCACTTCAGATGAATTCAAGACATTCTGTAAGGAAGTTGGGATTAAGAGGGAGCTCTCTACTGCCTACAATCCTCAACAGAATGGTGTGGCAGAAAGAAAAAACCGTACAATCATGGAAGCAGTGAAGGCCATGATTCATGATCAAGATTTACCGATGCATCTATGGGCAGAAGCAGCAAGAAATGCTATATATGTGCAGAAAAAAAGTCCCCACATAGTGCTTGGGAACAAGACACCAAAAGAGATGTTACAGGCGAAAAGCTAGAGGTTAGCCACCTGAGGATATTTGGCTGTCCAGTATATGTGCATGTCCCCAAGGACAAGAGATCAAAATTGGACCCTTCAGGAAAGAAGGGTATATTTGTTGGATACAATGAGACATCGAAGGCATATAGAGTTTACATCCTTGGTCACCGTCAAATTGAGACTAGTAGAGATGTCACCTTCGATGAGGATACAACTTTTAGTAGATTGAGACAACGTCATTCAGATGAGGTTAATATTGAGGAGCGTGAAGCTCCCAGAGTCACAGATACAGATGCATGTGATGATGTTGTATTAAAAGATCATGACATGGAAGAACCACAAATGCCTATAGATTCATCCCGAGAGATGAATAACAAGAAGAGAAGACAAGCTTGGGCTCGGGAAATCATTCAAGATGCAGAGAAGTATGGTTTTCCAGATGGATCCTTCAGAGAAAGCAAGAGGGCACGACCATACTCTAGCTATGTGGCATTGCTTAGTGACATTATTGATGCAGAGCCTACCAGTTATGAAGAAGCTGCAAAGAAGAAAGAATGGAAGGATGCCATGGTTGAAGAGTACCAGTCCATTGTAAAGAATGATGTTTGGGATGTGGTTCCAAGATCGAAAGAGAAGACAATTGGAAGTTCCAAGTGGATTTACAAAACAAAACTTTCAACAGATGGAAGTATCGAGAAGTACAAAGCAAGATTTGTGGCATGTGGTTTCTCCCAAAAAGAAGGAATAGATTATGAGGAGGCATTTGCTCCTATGGCTAGATACACTTCAATTAGAGCTATACTTGCATTAGCTGTAGTAAAGAAGTGAAAGGTACACCAGATGGACGTGAAGACAACTTTTCTAAATGGTGTAATAGAAGAGGAAGTGTATGTGGAGCAGCCACAAGGTTTTGAGACACATGACAGTGAGACACATGTGTGCAGATTGAAGAAAGCCTTGTATGGGTTAAAGCAAGCACCCAAAGCATGGTACGGTAGAATTGACAGCTTCCTTATGAGCTTGAGCTTTACCAAGAGTAAAGAAGATTCCAACCTGTACTTCAAGGTTGTAGATGGTGGACCAGTGATACTACTTTTGTATGTGGATGACCTGTTTCTAATAGGAGAAGATAAGCTCATCACTGATAGTAAGAGGAAGCTTGCTACAGAGTTCGAGATGAAAGACCTAGGCATGATGCATTACTTCTTAGGTCTAGAGGTATGCGAGAGACCGAGTGAGATTTTCCTTAACCAATGAAAATATGTTGTTGAGATTCTGAAGAGATTCAGAATGATGGATTGCAAGGCCATGCCTATTCCGATGGTGACAAATTTGAAGTTGTTGAGCGATACATCTTCAGAGACAATGGATGCAACCATGTATAGACAAATGATTGGTTCGTTGATGTATTTATCGAACACGAGGCCAGATATATGTTTTGCGGTGAACACATAGAGTTAGTTTATGGTTGAGCCAAGAAGTGTTCACTTGGTTGCAACAAAACATGTGTTAAGGTACTTGAAGGGTACAATTGATTATGGACTCAGATATGCTTCAGATCGTGAGATAAGTCTACAAGGCTTTACTGATTCAGATTGGGTTGGTAGTGTTGCCGACCGGAAGAGTACATCTGGATGTTGCTTAAATATGGGATCATCCATGATCTCATGGTTTAGCAGGAAGCAGACTAGTGTGGCGCTCAGTATAGTTGAAGGAGAGTATATAATAGCTTGTTCAACTAATAGCGAAGCAGTGTGGCTTCGGAAGCTGCTTGCAAGATTGTTTGATCTCGAGTTAGAGGCGACTTGCATCTGGTGTGACAACCAGAGTTGTGTGAAGTTGACGGAGAGCATAGTGTTCCATGACAAGTCCAAGCACGTCGAGATCAAGTACCATTACATCAGAGATATGGTACATAGTGGAGCAGTGCTCGAATATGTCGCTATAGATGAGTAGATAGCTGACGTGTTGACCAAGCCTCTGTCGAAAGTGAAGTTTGTGTACTTCAAAGACAAGCCTGGTGTGATCGAGAAGGACTTCCCTAGTAAGAGGGAGTGATGAGTTATAGTTGTGATCTAGGGCAACAACTTCACCATGTGGCATAAGCAATGTGTGGTCATTCTCGAGCATGTTACGACTACTCCAATGATTAAGCCTGGTACGTCGAGTTACTGCTACTCCAGTGATTAAGCCTGGTACGTAGATGGCTACTCCACTGATAAAGCTTGGTACGTCGAGTTACTGCTACCCCAGTGATAAATCCTGGTATGCAGATGGCTACCCCATTGAAAAAGTCTGGTACGTCGAGTTACTGCTACCCCACTGATAAATCTTGGTGCGTAGATGGCTACCCTAGTGATAAAGCCTGGTACGCTAGGTTATCGCTACCCTAGTGATAAAGCCTAGTACGCAAATTGCTACTCCAGTGAAAAAGTCTGGTATGCAAAGTTACTCACTATGGCACCAGTCAGAATGACCTTGCACAAAGTCAGTAGATGCCATGCGTTCAAGGCTGGTTAGTTACTCGGTTTGTTAGCTGGTGGGCCAACATGTGTGGTTGGAGGTGTTTCCTAGCCTTGGGCTAGATGGGTTTTGTGTTCGCACTACATCGCCTAATCCTTGAGATTAGATGCCTGGTCATTGTGGACTAGTTGCCTGGTGTGCCAACCAGAGGTTACTAGTTCATTGTGGAACTAGATTCCAAACTTTGTGTGAGTTGGCGAGTGAAATCCCCGTGATGACATAAAGCCCAGATGGATGATGAGACCCTGGATGCTGATGTGGTTACAAAATTTCTTCAATATAGATTCGTGGAAATTCAACAAGTCAATGGTCAAGTGTATAGAAGAGCAGAAGCAGTTGTGATGATTGTACCAGAAGAATACCTTCCTTGCTAAGAGGGAGTGTTGAAGTTTGAGTAGCTTCAGAAGATATTATTATTATATTCTATTATTCATATTGTATTTGACCAAGTCAAAACCCTAAAGAACATTATTATATTATATTTTTTAAGTCGACCCTATTGTGCCTTTGTAAAAGTCGGCCCTATGGTGCCTTAACAAGTCAATTGTAAATTAGATAGGTAAAGTGGAGAAGTCGGCCTTGACCTAATTCTGGGCAATCCAACTAGTATTTATAAGAGGCCTAGTGCCTCATTTGGAGACACATACAACCAACTCTCTCATACAGTGCGCAAGTCTTGGAGTGGGACGCAGTTACAGAGAAGGAGTGACGCAGCTACAAAGGAGGAGTGTCTCAGTGAAGGGTTTTGGTTATTTGGTGAAGGACTATCTTGGTCTAGTGGTGCGCTACTCTGTTCTGGTTAGGGTTTCTGGTGGATCTTCTGTTTTGGTGAGATCTCTCTTGAGAGAGACATTGTACTTGTTGAAGAATCTATATTGAAGAAGCTTTGCTGGGTTTTCTCCCCCATGAGGGTTTCCTAGGATAAATCTTGTGTATACTGTGGATGTCTTTCTTTTAGTGATCCTTATGCATGCAATTATTGTTTTAATAGAGTAAAGTTAACGAATACTACACACACTTAATTGGTTAAGAAGAATTTTAACATGATGGAGCTAGCATAAGTGAGTCTGCACTTGTGTTAGGAGGATTGGTGATCTCAGCATAGGGGAGGTCTATAAGGTGGAAAATTTGGCCTAAGATAGAGGAGCAAAGAAGGTTGCACGTGTGGAGCAAATTTTTCATACCATACGCGATTTGCAGGAGGACAAAATGGATATATACGCGGGTTGCATAAGTACAAATCGCGTAGAGGGTATATTGGATTTGTAGTGGAGCAAATTGCATATGTCTACGGGTTGCTAGTTGGTGACTCGCATATTTGATGTTTCTGGGCATGTACAAATCCGTACAAGCTAACAGGTGATGTCAACAGTTCGTACAGGTGGTTTACAAAAGATTTGTGTGGAGGAGATTTCCAGATATTGTTGAGGTTTGGTTTTCTGATTTGTATGGTCATTGGAGAACAAGGTTTTGCTCCGTTTTGGTGACTTTGGAGGACAAGGTTGTCGTTAGATTTTTGGTGATATTATATTGGCTAGGAGGGTTGGTCTTGCCCTTAGGATTTTTGTTGCTAACAAGATTACAGAACTAAAATTGTGTCTCATGTATATTGATGATTCATCTCTGATCTTTGTGTTTCTGCTGCATATGTTTTCAGTCAATAATTTTCATTGTAGAATTGTTCAGTGATAACAACTAGGGTGTTACTGTAGGTTCACTAGGAAGCAATTTTCAGATCTGAAAATTAGTCACATAGAGTGCATGTGAAAATTGACATGAACTAGAGATGGTCAATATGAACTCTCTTGAAGCAATCCAACACTTTGGAACTAGATCGGCTTGGTATAATCTAGAATATGAAAGGTAACTTCCTTTTCATATTCGATACCTGTTCTATGCTTATTGTTTTTGATATCTTCCCAAGGTCTGATGATTGGCTTGGAAAGATAAAGTTGAACTTCATTTGCACTTGTATCTAAAGTTGTCTCACTGAGTTGCTCCTATGCTAGTTGTTGATCTGAATCATCATCATCTTCTTCTTCGAAAAGAGGGTTGTTCTGAACAAGGACTAGTTCAAAATGTCAAAGATTCTTTCATTCAATTTCATCATGAAGAAGTTGAGTCTGAGTTTGAAGCAATTCTTCTTTGGCTTGTGAAACTTGCAAACAAGTTAAAATAGACTGAATAATTTCTTTATCAGTTGTGATTACATTGTCATCAATTGAGAGAATTAGAGTGTTCAGTAACTCTAATAATCCATCAATTCGAGCCATTTGAACTCTAACTTAGATCTTAAAGGGTTTCTTGCAACTCCACCCTTTAACAATCAAACTCTACAACTCAACAAATTAAGGGTGTCGACTTCTTCCGAAAATGCAACTGATTACAATGTAATTTAATTTAAATTCAAAAGAGTACAAGTAAACTTACAAAAAAACTATTTGCAAGTATACCTTGATTCTAGAATTGATCTTTAGGATTGATTGTGTCTTTTGATGTCAAGTGGAACTGCTAAGCAAGCTACGCTGACGTGCTCTGGTACCCCTTCTTTGAAGGCAGTCTGTTCTTGGAAGGAAGACTGTTTTCCTCTCGATTCATGCATTTCTACACATACCACTCTGTTGGAATACTCCTAAGTTGAGGGCCACAAACCTGTGCTTCAAAAACCCTTCAAGTCTGTTGCTCACTGTAGCCGATCGCTCCATTGCTCAATATGAGTGTAAACACCCAAGTTTTGAAAGGATTCTATCACAATTGCAGAAAATATCTCATCTCAGCACACCATCCACAATGATCTCTATGCATCACTGATCGAACCAAAGAGTCAGTATAATCACCAAGCATTAACAAATTCATAATTCTCTAAGCTGCTCCATAACCCCTTCGATTGCACATGCTAGATGAGCATCGTACGAAAATGCCTTTTTTTTTAATAGGAAGCAATTCAGCCAATTCTATTAAGGGGGGTTTTGATTCGCATCATTACAACAAGTTCGTATCACTTCAAACGTTAGCCAACATGAAGGTATCACGTCCATCTATTATATGAGACAGTACAAGTTCCATTAACTGCATGGGCGGGTTGGAGAAAATCGGTGCGCATGGAAGAATGTCATTCATACGCAGGCTCCCGTTGCAGAGATATCTTAGTGCTTGTCCATATGCTTTTGCTTATGTATTGAGGCTCAGAACTTCACTTGAGGCCTGTTATCCCCTAGCCTAGGGATAACTAAGGAGATTATGTCTTGAGGCCCATAGGTCCTAGACATGGAGTACCGAGAGCCAGATTGACTTGAGCTTGGCCCTGGAGGGCTCATCCTTTTCTTCTTCAGTGTCTCCACCTTGTCAGCAACAACAACATCCATCCCATCATCCTGGTCCTACAGCAAAAATGGGTCTTGCTCCATGAGGTAATGAGTCCGGGTATCATGGTATGTGTCACTTTGATTTTCAAAACATTTGAATATGTGCATTTAATTCTTTTTACTTCTAATGTGTGCTTGGACCTGATGCCTTTCCAGTTGACCACACCTGGGGGGGAATGACAAGATGCCCTAGTAAGTTGGTTCCCATAGGGTTTGAGTTGCCACTGGGGGGATTCATGAAAGGTCATCGTCCATTCCCACCATACTTACCACTTTTCATCTTTTTCCCACTCATCCGTCCCATACACTGGTCTGGGCATTGGGTTTGCCAAGCTATCAAAGGGTTGTACCTTACCTTGTGGGAAGAAGGGGCTAAAGGCCCAGAGGGTAAAAATAGCTGGCAAAAGATAAAAGCCAAAAGATTGAAACCTTGAGATGCTTCGCCCAGGGATCCCCGAGAAAGCAATAAAAAGATTCTAAGCAAGAAACAGAGGGACCCGTTAAAAAATAAAAAATCAAGACCTAGTTGGAGGATAGGGGGTCTCATCACGAGCCAGCCTATTAGGTCCATGGGCATTTAGCGGTATGACACTACCATTCAGCTGGTCACCACCCCAGGGCAGTGGCTCTTGGTGGCATAGCCAAGAGAAAGGGGGTCTCATGACGAGCCAGCCTTTTCATTTCCGTGAAATGCTTGTGGGTAACATTGTCACCACTGGTCACCACGCCAGGGCAGTGTCCCCTAACTAGTCTCTTGAAAGAAAAAGAAAATAAGAATAAAAGATAAAAAGCATGAATGGGCTTGGAAACATTTGCATCCATGACAAGGTGCATCTCACCCTCTTCAGAGGCACCCATAGGTAAGCCATACTTTTCCCTGTTATCACTGCACCCATTGCCCAGACATCCCTTACCACCTCATCCACTTACATGGCCTGGATTTGACTTCACCCGGAAACATCCCACATCCGATGAGCATTAGCCCAATAGGACATCCTAGCGTCCCCTCCAAACCTGGTTTTTAGAATAGCATAACGGCTTTGAGCACTTGTCTGGGAAAGGGGGTTTCATGCACATGTTTAAATAACTTGATGATTATATGTGATTGACATTGCTATGATCCCTGTGACTTATGAGCCCATGGAGGGCGTACTTGTTGATGTTGCAGGGCCACACCTGATGGACAAGTACATATGGGGAGATGATTAGTTTAGATCTCCATAGGGATAAAATCCCACCAGATGGATGTTGAGACCCCAGCCAGGGGCAAAGACAAATCAGGGGTTTGCACGGGAGAGAGAGAGGACGTTTCACCAACGACAACCTGGCAGGCCTGGACCCAGGGGGGTCTTGCCCTTTTCACCATGATATAGGCCTTGGAAGGCCCATGACATCATCTAGGTCACCCATGACATCACCCATCGTTTTGGATACTTTGGAGGCAATTGTGTGCCAAGTGGCACGTGTGGCAGGATCCTGAGGCCCAAGGAGGCCCAACATTTTTCTCCAGGAGGCCAACGTTGCCCTAAGAAGGCCTAACCTCATCCTAAAGGGGCATGACGTCAGCCTTACCACTTGATTTAGGGTTTTATTATGACATTTAATGTAAAAACAAGATATTATGTGTAACTGGCCATGTCGACCTTTTTGACCTAATTTTGGTCTTTGATATTGTATAAATAAGGGTCTTAACCCTTGTATTATTCATCATCTTTCACTCACACTTAGTGAGGTCTGAAATTTGCACCCTATCTAGGGTTACTTGGCTGAAATTTTAGGCGCACTTGTTGAGGAAGGTTAAATTTTGGAGTATTTTGGCAAGTTTCTTGGTGGAAGTGTTCAACTAGGGTTTTTCTTGATGATTCTTGATGTATGTAAGTGATATTTCTGCAATTCTTTTTAATTGAATGATTATAGTCTTGTTTATCTTGCATTTACATTAAAGATTATGAAATTGCTTGTTTAAACCCTAGGAAGTCTAGCATATGTTATTTTCCTAGCTTTAAAAGCCTTCACCTACTAGATCTTGTCAAGAGGCCGATTTTCTTGAAGCATTTGCTATAGCCGTTTTTGCTTCATCATTGAGTTAAAGAAGGAGGAAAATCTACTAAGGCCTAGGGTTACCTACACCTTAGTAGCTAGTTTCCCCTAGGGTTTGATACTTGGAGCCTTGGGTTACCAACACTCCAACTATTCGTCCCTCTTGTCTTTGACTCTCATACTATCATCATTTTCCTTCAACATTTGCTGCCATATCATTGACTCCATTTGCCCTAAAAGCATTAGTCTAAGACTCCTTGTTGAGTGATTGATCAAAACAACCATCAAAACCTATACTCTAAGCTTTTCACTAACTACTTCTAACACTAAAATAGCCTAACCTACTAACATTATTGGTGCTGTTACTAAAGTAAGCTACAGCCATACATTGCAGCATTAAAAGCTTCTAAAAACAATTGAAAAGGTTGATTAATGCATTGCCTTGTTTGCTTCTAATAAATGCTAGTATTATGATGTTAATGGTTGATTATTCTTAGTCGTTTTTAAGCTGTCTCAAGGCACTCATTGTGAAGTATTGCCTCATAAATATTGCTGTTATAATTTTCTGTTTACTTCATCATTATCAACCAATTGCTTTTATTGAGGAAGTCTGTGGTTTTATGAAGTGCTAACCAACAAGTTGTACTTGCAATATATATAGTTTGTTGTCGCTTTGTTCCAGGTAGGTACATCTTGATATACTATCACTTCATTGGTTATAAACCCGAGACTTTCTGATCAGTGGTGACTTGTGAGAAGTGACTTTTTAATAGCCATTTTGACCTTTCTTTCTCAAACCCCCAGGTCACCGGGGACGTCTTGTTGAAATAATGTAACTGCGAAGAGCATTCTTATTATTTTGTTATTGGATTAAATCCCCATTGTGGATTAATCATGTCATTATTATTATTTTTATTGTTAGATTAATCCCCATTGAGGATTAATCAAGTCGGTAATTGTATAAGGACCAAATCCCCTTTTGCGGATTGGTCATCGGACAATTATAATGTAAAGAATAAGAAGTCGGCCCCAGCAGTTATAATGAAAGGGCCAGATTTAATTAAAGGTGGATTTACCCACCCAGTGAGAGAGGTTGGCCCAGCCAGTTGGTGACTCTTCACACGTGCCAGATTAGTATAAATAAGAGGCTAGCGCCTCACTTCTATCACACACTTCACTTGCTCATGATCTTATGAGGCAAGTTGACATTTCAAGTTGGTGAGAGGAGAAGAAGGGTGGCGCATCTCCTGGAGGAGGATTTTCTGTATTGGTTGAGTTATCTCTTGAACATTTGTATAAAGCTTTTATGATAAGGAAGTTTTGCTGGGTTTTCTTCCCCTAGAGGGTTTCCCAGGATAAATGCTGTGTCTATTGTGGATGTGTATTTCTCAGTGATCTTGTGGTTATTATGCTCTTGTCTTTATGAAATGCAAAGAACTATAATGATAGCATAAACATTAACACGTCTCCCCTGGACCTTTAATCCTAAATAGAAAGAAGAATCCTATTGAGGTGACAGTGATAGGATAACCTCAAGTTATGCCAATTTTCTTTCCTTTTACCTTTCCTTCTATCAAAGTACAAATTGTGCGATAACAAGGCCAATAGACAAGTGAAGCATCCAAAAGCACTAGAGACAAAATGGAGCGAATTTCCCAAGTAAGGAGAAAATTTCAGCCAAGAGTGTATATAATTCTCAAGTGAGCTGTATAAAATGAAAATGAGGTGACCTTTATTTAAATGAGGTCACTTAAACTTATTTTTCCACTTAACATGTCAACAACAAAATAAATGAGGTACGACCCTCTAATTTCCCAATTTACAAATATGAAAATAACATTAAATTAAAACCCCTAAAGGGTGCCGCAATGCCTCAAAGTGAGACGTTGAGCCTCTAGTTGAAGATCTTTTGGCCCCCAAAGGCCATGCTTCATGTCGTCATGTGCTAGAGTGCATGTTGTGGGTCTTCTTTCCTCCAAATCGTACCACATCATCTCTGAACCATCAAAACCCCACCATAACCCCAACGTCCAAGGTGACGTCAAGGGCTAGGGTGTGACGCCGTAAGGCTCCAAAAGCAATGTTCAGGTGCAAGGGGCTACAATGTCATCCTCACATGTTGTCCAAGTGCTGCCAACGACAAAGTTCATCTTCTCAAGCTCTCAATGAGTGGGGCGCATCCTCCATCCTGTGGGATTCAAGCCCCTATGAAGGTCCAAGTGGCCTAGTCCCTCCATGAAAAGCTTCCATCGGGCAAGGTCCTACAAAGAGAAGCAAGTATGCCCTCCAAGGGTCCACAAGTCACATGAATTGTGCCAAGTAAGCCACATTTAATAAAAGAACCACTCAAACAAGGCATTAAATCCCCTCTTTTCAAGTTAGACACATGCTCAAAGACCTTATAAACTTTGCCAAATCTAGGTATGGGAGGGTTGTCATGGTGCCCTATTGGGTAGATCAATCCCCAAGCCAAGGGGTGTTTTCCAAGAAGACCCTCTCTAAGTCATGTAGTGAATATGAGGTGGATGGGGTATGAATTTTGGGCATGGGGGTCTTTACATATCAAAGGCTCATATTGTCTCATTTATGGGTGCCTTTGTGGAGGGTGTGGTGCATCCTCGTTTGCAATGCAACATTTTTCCAAGCCCTTTATTAGCCATTAATTGATTATGGTTCAAAACATTGAGTGCTATGTGTAATGGAAAGTAAGGAGCACCGCAATGCCACTTGGAGCTAAGAACACATTTAGTGCCATGTGTAAAGAAAGTAAAAGACACTGCAAATGCATTCCCTCAACAAGCGAGACATTTATTAATTATGTGTTTTTCTTTTTTAAAAGGTCCTTGATTTTTTATGGAGAAACGTTTCATTGCTCTCAAGACATTAGGGTGAGCATCTAGAGGATAATTTATGGCTTTTATCTTTTGCCAGCTACAACACCGTTGGGCCTTGAGCCCCTTCTTTCCATGAAATGAAGTACAAGCCCTTCTTGGGGTCAATAAGCCCAAAAACCCAAAAGATGAGGAAAGAAACGGAAAGGTTGTGGAAAGTTATAAGTATGTCGGGATGGTACGATGACCCTTCAAGGAGACCCCCTAGTAGCAACCCTTTTCCCAAGGGTGACCCACTTACTAGGAAAATATGTCAAGCACCAAGGTGAAATGAGACAAAAGGCATAATTTCCAAGCAAGCATTAAAATGACAAAGGTGACGTGTTCAAATGCTTCAATTATTAAAATGACACTTACCACAAGACCTGGCTTGTTACTTCACGAAGCAAGACTTGCTGTCCTCTATGGGCCAAGCTGGTGTAGTGGACGTTGTTGCTGTCGATCAAATGGAGATGTGTGTTGAGAGGAGGGGCTCTGTCTGCTCATCTGGCTCTCAACACTCCATGTCTTCAACTTGTGGGCCTCGAGACATGATCTCCTTAGTTACTCCTAGCCTAGGGGGGTAACAATAGGTACTAATTGTAAAAACCATACATTACAGAAAGTACATAAAACATGAACACACACTAAGAGATATGAAAATAGCATGTGTTTGGCTGAGGTAAAGACCAAATTGATATTCTGACGAACCAACTTGGTTCATATCACACATCCAAAATATTTGGAACAATACAAAGAAATCCATAAGGACAAATAATATATATAAAATGTATGAGTATTGACCTACGATATAATGATTACAAATGAGAATGAGGGCCGTATATATACCCACGCAGGGGTGCCCTTTCACCAAGAGACGTGACCTTTCATTATGAGGTGTCTCTTCATTATTAATTATTGATTATTTATTTATATTTATATTTTGTATTATATTTATATCTATGTCTCGTTGTTTTGTCTAGTTCTTCTAGTAACTTCTTGTTGATTTTTCAATAAGCTAGGCTTAAGCATGAAGTTCATTCCATTTTTATCATTTTACTTAAACCATAGACAATTTGTTGCAGCAACCAAGATCACAAGAAGAAACACCATGCACAAGTACACAAGAAGTATCCTGGGAAAGCCTTCTCAACAAGGGAAGAAAACCCAACCAATCCTTTGCTATATTCTTCAAGAGAAAGACCTCCACCACCATAAAGAACTAGCACACAAAAGGGTGCTTTGCAAACCCTAGAAGACTAGCGCCCAAGAGAGGTGCTCACTTTTCCTAAGAAGTAAGTACTTGCTGAAATTTCCAAACTCAAACTTGTGATATGATTCCTCAATGGGGAAGTTACCTACTTATATTAGATTGAACCTATCAACAATGGTGTCTATTGGCACAACAAGGCTGACCTCAATAACTCACAATATAATTAATAATTACCATATTAATTATCTTTTACATTAATTATCTTTCACTTTATGGTGGGGCCGACCTGTTCCCTTTACATCACAAATAGGGTTACAGATAAGTCTGACTCTTGAACAATATAGCAAGGGATCTCATACACCCACTAGTGCTCAGCCATTATGGGCACATCCATCTGTGCTCAGCCACAAGGATGTCCACATCTCTATCTCACTGCGTCTCACAGGAGAATCACACTCACTAGTGCTCAACCACTAGGATCACGTTCACCTGTGCTCAGCCACAGGCACGTCCAACTCAACAGATCTTCTTTCTCACTGCGTTACATAGGAGAATCATCTGGAGTATCACATCATCTCAACTCTCTGCCCAGAGGAGGCTAATACATCGTTTCATCTCTGTCTCAGAACATTGCACCCAACTCATGGGCTTTTCCACACGTTCACCTGTGCTCAGCCACAGGCACGTCCAACTCAACATATCTCCTTTCTCACTGCGTTACATAGGAGAATCATCTGTAGTATCATCTCAACTCTCTGCACAAAGGAGGCCAACACAACGTTCCAGTTTTGTTTCAGATAGGAACCACACACCCATCTCATGGGCACACCCAACTCATGGGCTCTCTCCCAGGTCTGTGTCCTGGAGGATGTGTCTAGTATCTATTTTCATCGATTGTGCGTCATTTTGATATTCAATTAGGGGAAAAGTTTTGTAACACTTTGTGCAAACATCATTTTGGTTTCTGAACGACACCCGACAATTATAATACTTTGCACAAAAAGGACATTTCTCAAAAAAACCAGAATTCTGTGTGGAATTCATAATTTTTTGAAATAATAACTTTATATTTTCTTCTTAAAACCTTTGAATTTAAGTTCTTCCATCCACTTTGTGATAAGTAATACTTTGATGATGAAGCTTATATACCCTTTCTTCTTTCTCAAGGATTAAATAACACCCTTTTACAAAATTCTTCAATAACTTCTTGAAAATAAAAAGTTCCTTGATAATCTCTTTTTAAACTTTTGTATCTTTGTACTTTAATTAAAGGTAATTTAATATTGCTTCACAATTTTCCAAAAAACCCTTTATTAACTCCTTATTTCGAAGTTGGCCCTATTATCACTTTAAGGTGGGACTTAGGATATAATTTTTATAAATTGAGAAATTAATTACTATATACACCCTTACGTATTCTTTTATTTTATATTTCTTCCACTTTTATTACCTGATCTTCTTTTCGTTGATATGCTTTATGAATTTGGAAAAGTAAACCTTTAATCCTTTTCAAAGTTGCTACAGTACAGACGATCGGTATAGCACTCTTTTTTTTTTAATTGATGCTTGTACAGACGGACAATGGGCAGTACAATTGCGTGGGAAGATAGTACGATGGCAATTATATGATTTCAAATTATCAACTTCTCTGTACAGGCATCAATTTCTGTATGAATGCAATTATGGTTGGTGACAGAGGTAGTACGGTCAATGTACGAAAAATTTATGGTGAATACAATGGTGGCTGCAATTAATTTGGCGCTCGTACGACAATGTACGATAGTGGAATGTGGTAGTAGTACAGTGGGCAATACTAAAATTGTACGGATCATTTTATTTTCAACTAAAGTTGTACGAATTATATGCAAAAATCGTTTTATTTATATTCTGATGTTTGATTTTCCTAATTTGCAGCAGACAGTCTTCTCAAGTTTTCTCATGTAGTAGTGGAAATGTAGGGGAATAATAATTTTTTTTTTTTTTCTTCAATAGAAATCTGAATGATGAATGGCCAAAGGTCAGTTGTGGTTGTTATCGCACAAATTGTAGGTTGGGCAAAGCCCGACCCAACCACCAAGATGACGACAACTAAGAGAGCACCTACCCATTGTCACCTTAGGCAGGTGTTCGCATCACTTTAGAGATGATAGAATCATCTCAAGGGGGGAATCCCGGTGACCCTATGGGGGATTGAGATGGAAAATGTGATGTATGAACGGATATCCCTAAAGGTCAAGTTTCTAGATGGAAAAGGAAACTTGGTAATAAGTCTTGAGGGTTGTTTGAGGTTGCCAAAGCCTTGAGTGACCTGCCAAGAAATAATACCTGCCCGAGACAAGGAAAACCAAGTATGCTTGTAATATGTTAGGTGGACAAGCAAGTTAAGCTTGCTGTCCCTAAATGCAGCAACAATCAATGATATATATCAGCATGTAAAAGATAATAAGAGCTGCAAAATAAGTGCTAAAAGTCTATTTAACTAAGCAAGAGACAAGCTAGTAAAGACTAGTTTAACTCAAGATTGAAAGAGCAAGACTTTAGCATAAGAGCAAGGCTGTCATAAACAAGTTACTGCAGTGATAATTATCAGCCTTATGGCTGTAACAAACAAGTTATTACAGCAAAGAAGTCAACCACCAAAAGTTGCCAACAATCCACCCAAAAAGTGTGCTGAGACTAGTAGATTATAGGGGCAGATTTTTAGCAACTTCTGACGGTTGGTTTGTGAGTTTTTAAGAGATTTGTTTTAGGGATTCTGCAGCCCTAATGGCTGTAGATTTAAGTTGTAACAGAAGAAAGAAATGCTTGGAGAAACAGAACGCCCTAGTGGCTCAAAGGTGCCTTAGGCACAAAGATCACTTTCCAATTTAGACAATCTCAAAATTACAAAATTTCACGTTTACCAATGCAGGATTTTATTTCTCCAATGCAATTGAACTAATGCCTCTAACCATTGGGTAAATGGAGCCTCTTGATCAAACAAGTTGGATGAGTTACTTCCATGGGGGTACACCTTTTTACTCCCCAAGGCAAACCCTAACCAACAAGGAAAACCTAGGAGGGTGTAAACCCTTTTACTTCTCCTAGTATCCTTTGCACAATATATTATTCCAAACAATAAAAATGGACTTGAAGGGGGGTGTATGCCCTTATACTCCTCTATGTTGAAATAATGTAACTGTGAAGAGTATTCTTATTAATTATTGTTATTTTATTCATTGGATTAATCCCCATTGTGGATTAATCATGTCGGTAATTGTATTAGGACCAAAACCGCTTTTGTGGATTGGTCAACAGACAATTATAATAGGCAGAATAAGAAGTCGGCCCCAACAGTTAATAAGAAGACCCAGAAATATAATAAAGGTGGGTTTACCCACCCAGATTAAGAAGTCGGCCCTGCCAGTGCAGAGACACT
>JASDQU010104044.1:310882-326444 GCA_032191745.1 Picea mariana
CCCAACAGTTAATAAGAAGACCCAGAAATATAATAAAGGTGGGTTTACCCACCCAGATTAAGAAGTTGGCCCTGCCAGTGAAGAGACACTTCACACATGCCAGAACTTGTATAAATAAAGGAGGCTAGCGCCTCATTTGAACACAACTCACTTGCTCAGTTTGAGAGACAAGTTCTGATCTGTTACCAGCAAAGGAGAGAGGGAGAAGAGTGGCGCATCTTTTGGAGAGGGCTTTCTGTATTGGTTTGAGTTATCTCTTGACATTGTATTAGCAATTTATGATAAGGAATTTTTTGCTGGGTTTTCTTCCCCTAGAGGGTTTCCCAGGATAAATGTTGTGTCTCTTGTGAATGTATATTTCTCAGTGATCTTGTTCTTATGTTGCTCTTATCTATTGAAATGCAAAGAACTATAATAATGGCATAAAACATTAACAGAAACGACCTCGAAGAGGTTGTTTATCCACTTGGTGTGTGGGGGGGGGAGGTTGAGGGGAGATTCAAGGTCTCACTGCTCTATGATCTGAAATACTTTGAAGCTTTGCTGGTTGCTTGTTGCTCTAATTTGATGGGGAAAAATGGAAGTATTAGGTGATCCTCCTAGTGGACACTTTGCAAGACGGCAAGTGAAGGAATTGAGATCTGTGTTTAATTATCTCCTTGATGAAGGGGGCTAAGCATCTTTGGTTGTGGTACTTGAAGAAGGAAAAGAGGGAGCTCCTTGAGTCCTTATAAAGGAAGTGGTAGCATCCTTTGATCCCACAGTATAGGGGACATTTGAAAACGAGATGCATCTTTGTCTTTGGCTCCTATAAGTGACACATCTGGTAGATCCTATCAGGTCATCGGATTTGGTGATCGGTCTCCACCTTGAGTCGATGAGAACCTACCCTATGCTAACATAGAAGAATCATGAGTGAGTGCATCCAGTGTCTCCATGTGTATGGGGGACGGGCAATAATGCAATCCTACAACTCCAAGAAGTTCTCTAGATAGAAGGCCATCTTTGGACCTAGGCTCTGTTATCGCACAATTTGTACTTGCCCAAAGCCCAAGGCAAGTGGATGCAAGATTGGCGTAACAGGGGTTGACCTATCACTGTCACCTTAATAGGAAACCCCTTTTGTTTAAGAGTATCTCAAAGTTACCCCATTGGAGACGTCCCCAGTGACCTAAAGGGATATTAAGACTAAGACAAGTATGCAAGAAAATCTCCGTCTCACTAGCCAATCAAGTCAAAAGGTTGTTAAGGTCTTGAAGGGATGAAGCAAAGGTAAAAATGGAGTGTACCTGCTCAGAATAAGACAACAAAGAAAATATGGCAGCTTTATAGTACAAATATGATGTTAGTGCTTCTTAAGACCACAAACCTTCAAAAAATAGGTTAACTGATATAAAGTTGCAGCAATGTAACAATTTACAACAGGA
This sequence comes from Picea mariana, assembly GCA_032191745.1. Taxonomy (NCBI): domain Eukaryota; kingdom Viridiplantae; phylum Streptophyta; class Pinopsida; order Pinales; family Pinaceae; genus Picea; species Picea mariana. Next base: position 312,310 of record JASDQU010104044.1, read on the forward strand.
ATAAGTATTTTGCAACAGCTGCAGAAAATATGCCTTGAAATTGCTTGAAAAAAACAAGAAAGTGTCGCTTTAATTAGGCAGAATGATAATTGATTGTCGCAAACAAGTTTGGCAATGTCTAGCTAGCACTAAATGTCACTTTTGCAGAGAATTTGCTGCAGTTAGATGGCTATAGCAATCTTTTGTAACAACAACAAATTCTAGTGCTCAAAATTGCAAGAAAACACCATGTAGACTTAGCATTTATCTGGCAGATTGATTGTCACAATCAATTTTTGGATGAGCTAGGTGCAAGTTTTGTAGGTGAATGCAACAAATTAGCATGAATTAGTATGGATGTAGCAATGATTTGCACCATCAGCAAGTTAGCTAAGGAACTGGTCTAGTTTAGGGTTAGTGAAAGTTAAGAAAGGCTTCAAGGAAGAAGGTTTGAGTGTTTGTTTGATCAATCATTCACTATAGTGAATAGATTAATGCCTTTTAGGGTTTAATGGAGTCTATAGGTGACGGTTTTCTCTTGGAAGCAATAACAAATGATTATACTTGTCTAAGGAGAAGAGATGGATGGAGGAGGTGTTGGCATTTCAAGGCCTCAAACATCCAAACCCTAAAGACAAATTCACTAGAGAGTAAGCAATTTTAGGCCCTAGCGAATCTTCCTTCCTTAAACTTGTTGAAAAGTATTAAGGGCAACAATAACTAGACAATGGCTTCTAAAGAGCTAGCATTTAGGGCTTTAGAAGTTTATCTAAGTTAAATCACCTTAGTAAAGTCTAGCAAATGAAGAGCAAAGAAGTAGTAACTTAAGTCCTTTACTCCTAGGGTTTGTCAAGCAAGCAATTTCATAATCTTTAACATGAATAAGCAAATATACCATAACCATTCAAATGAAATGAAAAATTGCAGATTTACTTACTTCACCAAGAATAATCAAACAATAAAACCCTAGATTGCCAAATAACTTCACTAAAAATGATCCAAGTTGCAAATTTTAGCCTCCAAGACAAGTGCGCCTCCCTATTTCTGCGAATGACTCCTAAAAAGGGCGCAAATTTCAGACCACACCTATTGTGTGATGAATGATGATGAAAAATGAGAGTACTTTCTCTCTATTTATACAATGTCAATGACCTTTAATTAAATTTAGGTTAAATAAAGGCCGACCTGGCCAAATTACATCAAAAATCTAGTTTTTTACATAAATGAAATAATTAACCCCTAAAATCATATCCAAGGGTGACGTCATACCCTTCTAGGGTGATGTTGGTCCCCTAAGGTGAAACGTTGGGCTCTTGATGTAGAACGTTTGGCCTCCAAAGGCCCTGGATGATGCCCACATGTGCCAACCAACTCACAACTGCGCTCAATATGCAAACCCTAGCTCTGGATGACGTCCAGGGTCATAATGATGACGTTATGGGCTCTCAAAGGTCAACGTCTAGGTGGAAGAGCAAGGTCCCCTTGGGTCTAGGTTTGCTAGAGTGTCTCCAAGGGCAATGTCCTTCTTTCTTCCTGGTGCAAGTCTTTGATGTCTCCTTGCCCCTGGCTGGGGTTACAACATCCATCTGTGGGCTTTCAGCCCCATGGAGGTCCGAGCTAATTATTCCACCACGTGTACCTGTCCATTGGGCAACAACAACAAGTATGCCCTCCAAGGTTCATAAGTCACAGGGATCATAACATCTAAATCACATCCGATAATTAATTTACCCAAACATGTGCATCAAACCCCCTTTTACCCAGACAAATGCTCAAAGATGTTATGCAATTTAACAAGTCATGTTTGGAGAAGGTCTCAGGGTGTCCTATTGGGATAATCCTCCTTAAGTTTGGGGTGTTTCCCAGGTGAGAACCAATCTAGTTCATGTAAGTGTGTGAGGTCGTGTGGGGTAAGTGTTTGGGCATGGGGTGTAGTGATAACAGGGAAATGTAGATCTTACCTGTGGGTGCCTTTGTAGAGGGCGAGCTGCACCTTGTCATAGATGCCATTGTTTCCTAGCCCATTCATTGCCTTTTATTCTTAGCTTCATTGCTTTTGATCTTTTTCTTTTATGCTTCAAGGGAAGAGTTGAGGGCCACTGTCCTAGCTTAGTGACCAGAGGTGACAACGTTATCCATAAGAATTTCACAAAGATGAGAAGGCTGGCTCGTGATGAGACCCCCTTTCTCTTGGCTATGCCAAGCAGAGCCACTACCCAAGGCAAGTGGATGGAAGATTGGCGTAATAGGGGGTGACCTATCACTGTCACCTTAATAGGAAACCCCTTTCTATTTAGGAGTATCTCAAAGTTGCCCCAGGGGAGACGTCCCCAGTGACCTAAAGGGATGATAAGACTAAGGCAAGGATGCAAGAAAATCCCCCTCTCACTGGTCACTCAAGTCAAAAGGTTGTTAAGGTCTTTAAGAGATGAAGAAACGGTAAAAAGGGAGTGTACCTGCCCAGAACAAGACAACAAAGAAAATATGGTAGCTTTACAGTACAAATATGATGCTAATGCTTCTTAAGACGACGAACCTTCAAAAAATAGGCTAGCTGATATAAAGTTGCAGCAATGTAACAGTTTACAACAGCAATAAGTATTTTGCAATAGCCGTAGAAAGTATGCCTTGAAATTGCTTGAAAAAGACAAGAAAGTGTAGCTTTAACTAGGCAGAATGATAATTGATTGTCGCAAGCAAGTTTGGCAATGTCTAGCTAGCACTAAATGTCACTTTTGCAGAGAATTTGCTGCATTTAGATGGCTGTAGCAATCTTTTGTAACAACAACAAATTCTAGTGCTCAAAATTGCAAGAAAACAACATGTAGACTTAGCATTTATCTAGCAGATTGATTAGTGATTGTCACAATCAATTTTTGGATGAGCTAGGTGCAAGTTTTGTAGGTGAATGCAGCAAATTAGCATGAATTAGTATGGATGTAGCAGTGATTTGCAACAACAACAAGTTAGCTAAGGAATTAGTCTAGTTTAGGGTTAGTGAAAGTTAGCAAAGGCTTCAATGAAGAAGGTTTGAGTGTTTGTTTGATTAATCATTCACTATAGTGAGTAGACTAGTACCTTTTAGGGTTTAATGGAGTCTATAGGTGACGTTTTTCTCTTGGAAGCAATAACAAATGATTATACTTGTCTAAGGAGAAGAGATGGATAGAGGAGGTGTTGGCATTTCAAGGCCTCACGCATCCAAACCCTAAAGACAAATTCATTAGAGAGTAAGCAATTTTAGGCCCTAGCGAATCTTCCTTCCTTAAACTTGTTGAAAAGTATTAAGGGCAACAATAATTAGACAATGGCTTCTAACTAGCATTTTTGGATGAGCTAGGTGCAAGTTTTGTAGGTGAATGCAACAAATTAGCATGAATTAGTATGGATGTAGCAATGATTTGCACCATCAGCAAGTTAGCTAAGGAACTGGTCTAGTTTAGGGTTAGTGAAAGTTAACAAAGGCTTCAAGGAAAAAGGTTTGAGTGTTTGTTTGATCAATCATTCACTATAGTGAATAGATTAATGCCTTTTAGGGTTTAATGGAGTCTATAAGTGACGGTTTTCTCTTGGAAGCAATAACAAATGATTATACTTGTCTAAGGAGAAGAGATGGATGGAGGAGGTGTTGGTATTTCAAGGCCTCAAACATCCAAACCCTAAAGACAAATTCACTAGAGAGTAAGCAATTTTAGGCCTTAGTGAATCTTCCTTCCTTAAACTTGTTGAAAAGTATTAAGGGCAACAATAACTAGACAATGGCTTCTAAAGAGCTATCATTTAGGGCTTTAGAAGTTTATCTAAGTTAAATCACCTTATTAAAGTCTAGCAAATGAAGAGTAACTTAAGTCCTTTACTCCTAGGGTTTGTCAAGCAAGCAATTTCATAATCTTTAACATGAATAAGCAAATATACCGTAACCATTCAAATGAAATGAAGAATTGCAGATTTACTTACTTCACCAAGAATAATCAAGCAATAAAACTCTAGATTGCCAAATAACTTCACCAAAAATGATCCAAGTTGCAAATTTTAGCTTCCGAGACAAGTGCGCCTCCCTATTTCAGCCAATGACTCCCAAAAAGGGCGCAAATTTCAAACCACACCTATTGTGTGATGAGTGATGATGAAAAATGACTTTCTCTCTATTTATACAATATCAATGACCTTTAATTAAATTTAGGTCAAATAAAGGTCGACCTAGCCAAATTACATCAAAAATCCAGTTTTTTACATAAATGAAATAATTAACCCCTAAAATCATATCCAAGGGTGACATCACGCCCTTCTAGGGGAATGCTGGGCCCCCTAAGGTGAAACGTTGGGCTCCTGATGCAGAACGCTTGGCCTCCAAAGGTCCTGGATGATGCCCACATGTGCCAATCATCTCACAATTGCCCTCAATATGCAAACCCTAGCTCTGGATGACGTACAGGGTCATAATGATGACGCCATGGGCTCTCAAAGGTCAACGTCCAGGTGGAAGAGAAAGATCCCCTTGGGTCTAGGTCTATTAGAGTGTCTCCAAGGGAAACTCCCTTCTTTCTTCCTGGTGCAAGTCTCTGATGTCTCCTTGCCCCTGGCTAGGGTTACAACATCCATCTGTGGGCTTTCAGCCCCATGGAGGTTCGAGCTAATCATTCCCCCACGTGTGCCTGTCCACCGAGCAAAGTCTTGCAACAACAACAAGTACGCCCTCCAGGGTTCATAAGTCACAGGGATCATAAGATGTAAATCATATCCGATAATTAAATTACCCAAACATGTGCATCAAACCACCTTTTACCTAGACAAATGCTCAAAGATGTTATGCAATTTAACAAGTTAGGTTTGGAGAAGGTCTCAGGGTGTCCTATTGGGCTAATCCTCCTTAAGTTTGGGGTGTTTCCCAGGTGAGAACCAATATAGGTCATGTAAGTGTGTGAGGTGGCGTGGGGTAAGTGTTTGGGCATGGGGTGTAGTGATAACAGGGAAATGTAGATCTTACCTGTGGGTGCCTTTGTAGAGGGCGAGCTGCACCTTGTCATAGATGCCATTGTTTCCTAGCCCATTCATTGCCTTTTATTCTTAGCTTCATTGCTTTTGATCTTTTTCCTTTATGCTTCAAAGGAAGAGTTGAGGGACACTATCCTGGCTTGGTGACCAGAGGTGACAGCGTTATCCACAAGCATTTCACGAAGATGAGAAGGCTGGCTCGTGATGAGACCCCCTTTCTCTTGGCTATGCCACCAAGAGGCACTACCCTGGTTTGGTTACTAGATAGATGGTAGTGTCATACCGCTACATACCTATGGTCATTGTTATTGCACAATTTGTAGACACAAGAGAAAGGCTAAAGAATAGTAGGTCAAACTGGCGAAACATGAACCTTCCCCACCCAATGTAACCACAATGGGGAGGTTCTTTCTATTTAGGGAGGCTAAGCCCAAGGGAGACGTCCCCGGTAACCTGGGGTTTTGAAAGGGCAAAGTCTAACAGTACAAAGACAAATTTCCCCTTCACAGATTACCACCGATCATAGTCCCGGCTAAACAACCAATAATAGAGTACAACCAAAGAAAAGAAAAGCACCTGCTTGAGACAATACAACAAGGAAACTGATACGTGCAATCTTGGTTAGTACTTCATAATAATTAGTGACTATCTGATATTCAATATGAGCAATTTGAAAGTAAATGTTTGACGAAGTCAATGTTTACAAAATAGCAATAGCAGTAATGTCACTTCACCAATAAATACTAGAATGATACAACATTCAATATGACAAATCATTTCTTAACTCAATTAATGCCTTCAACTACCATTCAATTGCTCACAAGATGAAACGTTGCTGCAATAAAGATGAAATTTTCAAAGATGACGCCAACAACTTAGGGTTAGTAGGTTAGGGTTAGTGTAGTTAGGGTTTCAATTCAAAAGAGTTTGAGAGTGTTTAGATCCAATTCTACTTCAACGTCGGAGGTCTGAGATCAGTGCCTTAGGGTTAAATGGAGTCAATCATGAAGGACGCAAGAGTTGAAGGGGATGAGATTTAGAGGACTAGAGGGATAAGTTTTGAAGTGCTGCTAAAGTAGGGCTTCAAAATCGTAACCCTAGGGGAGAGGCTCACTCCGGTGTTGCTAAAGCAAGGCCTCGTGCTCTCTCCTCCTTCCCGGCAAACAACTAGCTCAAATGAAAACAAAGTCAAGACAAGAGGGTTTAAAGAGTGAGAGTGTTGCTAAGGCAAGGCTCTTTGATCAAACCCTAAAAGAAAATGGCCCTAGGTGTAGATAACCTAGGCCTGGGACGTCCTCTCCCTCTTGAAGTCAAAAGGTACGACTAGCTTAAGGGAAGAAGAAAAATGAGTGTAGCTATGGCTAGTCTCCCTTCTTCTTCTTCAATGGCTAAAAGTTTTTCTATCAGGGGACATGAGACAAGGAACTACTTGTGTGCTTGTCACCTAGGGTTTTTATTCAGCAAATTATAAATACATGTGAGAAATAAGACTACAACCATTCTATCAAGAAGTTTTGCAGAAAAATACTTACAATTCATCAAGAAATAATCATGCAAACCCTAGTTGTAACACCTTCCTTCAAGAAAAACACCATAGAATGCCAAAAATCTCTTCCTTCAACAAGTGCACCTTCCTCAAATCAGCCAATAACCCAAATAGGGCGCAAATTTCAAGACAATTGATGATCAAAATGAGAGTCAAAACCCTCAATATATAGTGTATCAATGATGTAATTTTACCTTTTAGGTCATAAAAAGGCCGACAAGGCCATAATGTCAAAATCATACTNTTTTTACATTAAATGCTAAGTAAAAAGCCCTAATCAAGTAAAATGAGAGTAAAATCCCCTTCAAGGGAGGTGCTAGCCCTTTCTAGGGCAAATGAGACACCGAGCAAAACGTTAGCCCCCCAGGGGCCTCTCCAACATGTCCCACGTGCCACTGCTGCCCAGTCTGCCTCCAAAAGCATCCATGAAGCTGGATGATGTCATGGTGAAGATGGAGACGTCCCAAGCCTTCCAAGGCCGACGTTCCACTAAAAAGGGGTCATTCCCCCTCTGTCTAGTCCTCCCAGAGTGCCTTTGATGGAGCGTCCTCTTCCTCTTTGGTGCAAAAGCCCTGATCCATCTCCATCCTGTTTCTACCCCCTGATGGTGTCAGCATCCATCTAGTGGGCTCTTCAGCCCTATGGAGGTCCGAATTGGTCATCTCCCCATGTGTACCGGTCCAAATGGTACCTGTTCGTCGGGCATGGTCCTGCACATCAAAAGCTACGCCCTCCATTGGCTCATCAGTCATCGAGATCATAGCAATGTTAATCACATCTCATCATCAATATTATTAAACATATGCATAAAAACCATAATACATCAGTGAATAACTCAAAGACATTACAAAAACCTGCAATACAAGATTGGAGAAAAAGACAAGACGTCCTATTGGGCTAGTGTCCACAAGAAAAGGAAAGTTTCTAGGAAGATTTCATCCAAGCCATGTAAGTGAGGTGATGTGGCTAGGGGACGTCCAGACATGTGGGTGCAGTGAGGGCCAAGGATGCATAATGTTATCTGTGGGTGCCTTTGTAGAAGGCAAGCTGTACCTGTCATGGATGCATTTTTTCCAAGCCCGTTTTTGCCTTTATTCTTTTTCTTGCTTTATTCTTTTATTTGTTTTTTATTCAAGGGCTAACCAGAGGACATTGCCTTGGCATGGTGACCAGAGCTGACAGTGTTACCCACAAGTACTTTCACAGAGATGAAAAGGCTGGCTCGTGATGAGACCCCCTTTCCCTTGGCCATGCAACCAAAGGTCACTGCCCTGGCGTGGTAACCAGATGGTGGCAATGTTATACTGTTAGGTACCCATGAACATAATAGGCTGGTTCGTGATGAGACCCCCTATCCTCTGACTAGGTCTTGTTTTGTTATTTTCCGGGTCCCTCTTGTTTCTTGCTGACATGCTTTTACTGCCTTCTCGGGGATCCCTGGGCGAAGCATCTCGAGGTTTTATTTCTATGCTTTTGTCTTTTACCAGTTGCTTTTACCTTCTGGGCCTTTAGCCCCTTCTTCCCACGAGATAAGATGCAACCCTGCAAATAGGTCAACCGAATGCCCGGACAAGGGGAATGGGATAAATGAGCGGGAGGTAAGATGAAATAGTGGTGCTACGATGGGAGCGGATGATGGCTTTTCAGAAATTCCCCCAGTGGCAAACCAAGACCTATGGGCACAGGCTTGCTAGGGCACCTTGTCAATTTCCCCAAGCATGGTCAAGTGGGCTAATGTAAGATCCGAGCAGTTGTTAGAGATAAAAGGAATCAGATGCATATATTTAAAGGTTTCAATGATCAAAAGTGACACATACCATGATACTTGGACCAATTACCTTATGGAGCAAGAACGTCTTCTGATACAAGACCAAGTCGATGGTGATGGATGCTGCTGCTGCTGCTAACAAGACAAAGCTGATGGAAGAAGAAAAGGATGGGCCCTCCAGGGCCATGCTCAGGTCAATCTTGCTCTTGGTACTCCATGTCTAGGACCTGTGGGCCTCGAGACATGATCTCCTAGTTATCCCTAAAAAGCGGGGATAATAGTCATAAAAGGTCGACTCATGATGAGACCTCCCATCCACCAACTGATACCTTGCGTGTTTGTTTACTTACGGGTTCCCTTTTCTTATTGAGAAACTTTTTACTACTTTCTCGTGAATTCCTGGGCGAAGCATCTAAAAGGTTTCATTTTTGGCTTTTAACTCTTGCCAACTACTTTTACCCTCTGGGCCTTTAGCCCCTTCTTCCCACAAGGCAAGGAACAACCCTTTCTAGTGTGACAAATCCCAATGCCTGAACAAAGGTAAGGGGGAAATGAGAGGAATAAAGATAGAAAGTGGTAAGTATGGAGGTAATGGACGATGACCTTTTATAGACCCACCCAGTGGCAACCCATCCTCAAGGGAGATCAACTTACTAGGGCCTCATGTCACCCTTCCAGGTATGAACAAGTTAAAGAGCATAATTTCCAAGCAAACGTTATGAAATGAAGGAGAAGTCAATGCAACATATTCAAGTGCTTTAATAATCAGAGTGACACATACCATGATATCTAGACTCATTACCTCATGGAGCAAGACTTACTGCAACGTCATGACTAGGCTGGTGGGATTGATGCTGCTGCTGCTGATAAATGAGTTGCACTGAAGAAAAGAGGGGCCCTCCGGGGCCATGCTCAAGTCATCTGACTCTCGACACTCCATGTCTAGGACCTGTGGGCCTTGTTGATCACCTATTTGAACTAGGGGGTCAATGTCATGTACCATGAAGATATGTGCCTAGTGGTACAACCAATTTGAAGACTTTTGGCTTAGCAGGGCAAATTTTTCCTCCGTCATGCATTTCTATGTACTCGAAATGTCCGCTCCCTTGCATGGGATAATATTGTAATATGCTAGCTTGAGTAAATTTTTGTCTAGTTACCTAGGACTTTATCATTAGGGAAGTGCTTTCATCGAGTGTTTTTTTTTCTTCAGGTAATTAATCTTGCATAATTGCAATTTTAATTATCCTTGAGTTTTTCACTCACATAAATCCTCCAAAGTTGTGAAAGGTGTTTTAATGATTGAGCCCTTTGGATGACTAAGGTTTGGAAGTGTTTTAAATGACCATGCTAGACATCTCCTAGAGTCTTGCGGAATTCCGTTAAGTTTTGATAGGATTTTTTAAATAATTAAAATTCTCGCAAACTGAGAATTTTCAATTATTTTTTGTGTAAAATGTAAAGAAGTGGTCCTTGGGGATTTTGTATAGGGGTATGAGTACTAAAATCGAATGGTTTATGACCCCCTTCACCCTTGGACCATGTCTCAACTCATTTGGACAAGTTTTGCTAGGTCATTGTCCATGAGGAGTCCAAGAAAGTCGAAAATCAGCAAATAATTGGCTAAATTAGAATAGCCAAATTTTGTAAAAGTGACTAAAGTCATGGGAGAGAGTGGGAAAATGATTCCTAATGTATTTCCTAAGTTGAGAAAGTAATTTTCCGCTTAAAAGAACCCCCTTTACTAAGCCAACAACCTCAAGTGGTCATTTCCTAAGAAGAGGGGCGCCCCCCCTTCCTCATGAACACATGGAAAATTAAAAATAAAGCAAGAGGGGGGCCAAAACCCAAAATATATCCCCCTTTGACCCTAACTATATCTTTGGTGATTGGGAAAGGTGTTTTTCCCCTTCCCCACTCACCCCTCATGCCTCACCCACTCAAATGTGTGACACTTGGAGTTCATCCAAGAGGGGTCTTCCCTCTCCCTCAACTATAAAAGAATGCCTTCCCTCCTCATTTCCCCATGAATTCTCATTGCAAGTCTATTATGTCAAAATTTCTCACATTCTTTTCTCTCTCTCTCTCTCTCTCCCATTCTCTTATTGTAAATCTTGCTACAAGTATTTGTAGCAACATTTTGTGGATAATAAAGGAAGCTTTGGAGGATCTCTTGTGTGTATTGGGAGTCTTCTTGGTGCTCTTCATGGTTCTCTTGTGAGGTGATATAGCGACATTTTATTTCTTGTATATTTTTGCTTTCTCTAGTTTAACTTGGAGACCCAAGCAAAGTATTTTGCTTGGGAGTAATTGATAGTAGTATTACTATTAGTATTGTGGTAGTTTCTTTCAAGTTTGGAAAATATTTTGCAAGCTTTTTAGATGCTCTCACCTCCTTGTTGTCTTGTGGAGCAAGAGGATACTTGTTTGTAGGTCACTAAAGGATTGAATGAGTGATTTTCAGAGTGGGAAACTTACTCATTCAATCATGCAAGGCTTCTACTATTAAACTTTTCCTATCTCCCTTCTTTCCTCTCATTTTAAAACAGTTATTTGCTTTAAGATAGTCATTAAAAATTCACTTTTATGTTCATATTTTTCTATATAATTTTCTGTTTCATTGTGCTAACAGAAATTAACAAGATTCTTGGTGTTTTGTAGCATACTCCAACAAATACAGTTTGTTGTTTTATGCAGATTTTAGCCAAGTTAAGGGGAAGTGCTACTTGTTTTGGGCCCCAAAACACTCAAAGAAGTTTCCTAAAGTTTGGGTGCCAAAACCCCCTTCATTTCTTTTCTTCTAAAGCATTGTAAGCAGCCCAAGAGAGTCTCTTGGGCTTGCATTCTCAATTTTAAATCTAAAAATCTGATATTGTAATTTAGTTAGAATTATTGCCCACACCTTGGAAAGAGATTGGCCTATAAGCCATCCTTGCAATATCGTGAAGGCTAAGTTTAAATTTATTTTCTTGCATTTCTTTCATTACACACTCCTTGGCCAAAACGGTAGGCTTGTCCTCGACTTGTGCCATTATTGAGGGGTTGCTTTTTAATTTCCAAGTTTTTTAAATTCTTTCATTATACCCACCTCGGCCAAAACAGTAGGCTTGTCCTCCACTTGTGCCATTGTTGTGGGGTTGCAATTTAATTTTCCAAGTCATTTAAATTATTTGTTTTTCCCACACCTTGCAAAGAGATTGGCCTAAGCCATCTTTGCAATATCGTGAAGGCTTGTCTAATATTTTAATTTATTGCGAAGTAATCATATTTGTGCTCCACCTCTGCCCCGTATTCCCTCTTCTTGCCACTTAGTGGATCTTGGGTATCTAAGAAAGGGCAAAGTATTGGAGAGTAGTTTAATTAGGCATCCAATTGTTATTGCTTCCACCACCAAAAAGGGTGACTTGGGAGGCTACATGGGGTTGAAGTTGGAGACGGCTTCGTGGCACTACATGTCCTCCTTGTTTGAGCGCCAAAGCATTCTGGATTTGACCTGTGGAGTTAGGGAAGGACCTTCTTTGTCCTTCTTGAGCACCCAACAATTCCTTTTGGTTGAGGGGATAACAATTTGGGGTAGACACATAGTCTAGGCTTGTATCTTTCACACTCTAATCCCCCTAATTCAAGAGAGACTTAAAATCTATTAAAATCAACCAACTACATTCACAACAGTGCACTTCAAGTTTAGCTATTTACTTTCAAAGCAATCTCACTTGTTCAAGTTGTGCAATTTTACATTTCAAGCATTTTACTTTCCATGTGATTTTACTTTCCAAGCAATCTCATGTTCTAAGTTACATTCTTTCAAGCACTTTCTTTCATTGTGAATATTTACATGTATTAGAGATTCTTTATTTTTAGTTGTAAGCATTCTTGTTCATTTGGAAATAATTGTCTAAAGCTAAAAGCATTTCACTATCTAATTTATTGTGTAGATATTTCATGTATTATTTCATGTTGTAGATATTTATTTAATTGCTCATCTCAATAAGCAAACTTTGGGTATATTTTAGGCATTGGTCGATTTTGTTGTATTATAAAGAGAAGGATTGCTTGTCATTAAAGGAATTGCATTTGCATTGTTTGCTTGTCATTGGGTTGGGTCTCCCTAATAAAAAACTGTTAAGGTTTAAACTATTATTAGGTTTCCTTTTATTTGATTAGATAACCATAACATAAATAGGATCACTGAGAAATACACAATCACAAGAGACACATCATTTATCCTGGGAAACCCTCATGGGGGAGAAAACCCAACAAAAACTTTCTTAATATAGATAGCCAATACAATGCCAAGAGATAACTCAAACAAATACAGAAAGTCCTCTCCCAAGAATGCGCCTCTCTCTCTTTCTTCTTCTCCAACCGCAGCTCCAGACTTGCGCTCTGATCATCAAGTGAGTGAGTGAACAAATGAGGCGCTAGCCTCTCTTATTTATACAATCTGGCAGGCGCTGAACTCGGGTGTCTTTTCATTGGCAGGGCCGACTTCTCACTTTGGGTGGTTATAACCACATTAATATATTCTGGGCCGACTTTCCATTTAGCCCATTACAATTAGGGTTTGACCAATCCGCAAAAGGGGATTTGGTCATTTACAATACCCGACATGATCAATCCACAAAAGGGGATTGATCTAATGAATAATACATCAATAATAATTAGAATACTCTTTGTAGTTACAATATTTCAACACCCCCCCTTAACAAGAAGGGTATTCTACAATTAGGGTTTGACCAATTCGTAAAAGGGGATTTGGTCATTTACAATACCCAACATGATCAATCCACAAAAGGGGATTGATCTAATGAATAATACATCAATAATAATTAGAATACTCTTTGCAGTTACAATATTTCAACACTCCCCCTTAACAAGAAGGGTATTCTACAATTAGGGTTTGACCAATCCGCAAAAGGGGATTTGGTCATTTACAATACCCGACATGATCGATCCACAAAAGGGGATTGATCTAATGAATAATACATCAATAATAATTAGAATACTCTTTGCAGTTACAATATTTCAACACTCCCCCTTAACAAGAAGGGTATTCTACAACAGCATCAGGCGAGAGAAAGGGCATCATCATCAACAACATCTTGGAACACTGACCGGTGTATCTATAAATCATCAAAAGTTTTTCTCATCATCCACATCGTCATTCACAACAGAGAGTTGGAATGATATCATCATCTCTGCATCAACATGGATTAGTATGAAACTAATACATCATCATCACAGCACGAGGCTGGTCACATCACAGCGCGAGGCTGGCACATCATCATAGCACGAGGCTGGAATCTCAACACAACAATTAAGCTGGAAACACCACACAACAATTAAGCTGGAATCTCAACACAACAATTAAGTTGGCAACACCACACAACAATTAAGCTGGAATCTCAACACAACAATTAAGCTAGCAACACCACATAGCAATTAAGATGGAATCTCAACACAACAATTAAGCTCGCAACAACAATTAAGCTAGAATCACAACACAACAATTAAGCTAGCAACAACAATTAAGATGGAATCACAACACAACAATTAAGCTGGCAACAACAATTAAGATGGAATCACAACACAACATTTAAGCTGGAATCTCAACACAACAATTAAGCTGGAAGCACAACACTAGGCTGGCATCTGTTAGATTTTTAGGGTTGAAATAAAACAGTAGACTCTTTTTTAAAAATAAGTCAAAACTCCTTTAGATCTGAAGAGCAAAACAGCATATAGGGTTGTAACAGAATAATAGAAATCTGAGCTTAGGGATAAGCAATAAGTCTAGATCTTAACAGTGATAAGTAAACCCTATCTTGACAGCAAACCTTCAAACAT
>JASDQU010104045.1:0-48961 GCA_032191745.1 Picea mariana
AAATGGTATAAATAAACATCATTATACATTCATTTGATACAAGTCGAATTTCAGAGGAAATAAGAAGAAAAGAAGGCCAGATTTCAAGGGAGGATGAAGTCTTTTGGTGATGTGTTCTAAGGTATGTTATTTTCAGGTCATCTTACCATTTTTGCTATAACTTTTTTTCTAGAACGATTCAGATGGTGAAATTGCTATGGTATTGAGAAGACATATCAAGGTACCTCTGGTAAAAAGTTCAAATCTCTCTTGATATTGGAGGATTGTATATTCCTCTTGGAGGTTTATCCCTCCCTTTACATTTGGAAGCTGTAGCTACCTTTGGAAGTCATTACTTCCCTTGAACAATAACTATTGATTATTTCTCATATATTGTGCATGGTGTATTGTGGTGTATTGGTGTAACTCTTATACTATTGTTCATTTCTCATTGGATATAGTTGAATGGTTTAAGTATAAGTTGAAAAATGTTTTAAATTGTACTTAATACTGATTCACCCCCCTCTCGGTATCAACACATAGTACCTTTAAGGTATTCAAAATGGGTGGCTAAATCAGTACCAGTCAGGAAGAAAAGTGGAGAGATAAGGTTATGTGCATACTTCATAAACTTAAATCGGTGTTCACTAAAGGAAAACTATCCATTACCAAAGATGGATCACATTCTACAAAAGGTGGTGGGTGCTCGGAGGATTTCCATGCTTGATGGGTATTTTGGATATAATCATATAGCAGTTTTTGAGGAAGACAGAAAGAAGACTGCCTTCACTACTCCATGGGGCACTTTCATGTACAACAAGATGCCTTTTGGTTTGATGAATGCAGATGCTACCTTTCATAGGGTCTTGGACATTGCATTCATTGGAGAAAAGGATAAGTTCATGGTGATTTACCTTGATGACATCATGGTATTCTCAAAGTTAGATAATGAACATCTGAAGCACCTTAAAAATACATTTCATAAATGAAGAAGGTATGGTGTATCCTTATATCTTAAGAAATTTCATTTTTTTATGCATGAGGGCAAGATTTTAGGCTACATTGTATCTTTTGGTGGTATTAAGATAGATCTTGAAAGAGTGAATGCTATTCAGAAAATTGATATTCCCAGAAACAAAAAGGCCATACAATCATTCATAAGTAGAATCAACTTCTTGAGAAGATTCATACCTAATTTTGTTGAGATTATAAATCTTATTACAAATATTTTGAAGAAGTATGTTGAGATTAAATGGACACGTGAAGCTAAGTTATCCTTTGAAAGAATCAAACAATCTTTGATTGAAGCTCCTGTTCTTATTAGCCCAGACTATTCTAAAGAGTTCTTGATCTTTTCTTTTTCCTCTAAAGAAACTATTGTTGTTGTACTATTGCAGAGAAATGAAGATGGATATGAACAACACATTTCCTTTTTCAGTAAATCTCTTAGGGATGTAGATCTAAAATATAATATAATGGGAAAACAGGCTTATTCCTTAATGAAGACATTAAAATCATTTAGATTTTATATTCTACATTCCAAAATAATTGTTTTTGTTCTAAGAAGTACTGTAAAGGATATGCTTGTACAGTCTCACAGTGAAGGAAGGAGGGGTAAGTGGATAGAAAAACTCTTAGAGTGAAATGTATACCTCAAACCTAATAAATTGACTAAAGGGTAGGGCCTGACAAGATTGCTGATTGATTAAAATTGAAGAGCTCTTAGGATGAACTATATTCAAAATAAGCCAATTGTTCCAGCACCATAGAATGAAGATGCAAGTTTGCAGGTATTGTATAAGTGTTACTCCTCACCTCTATAAAATACTACATTTTAAAACAAGGTTTGTTTTGGAAGGATCCTGGTGGTATCTTGTTGAAATGTATTGATGATGATGAATCAAACAGGGTTATGACTAACTTGCATAAAGGTGTTTGTGGTGGACATCAGTATTGGAAAGCGACAGCATTCAAAATATTGAGAGTTGGGTATTACTGGCTCACTCTATTTTCTGATGTATTTTCTAAGATCAGAGCGTGTGAGTAGTGTCAAATGTTTGCTTGAAAACAAAAATTACTCTATTTTCCTGTAAATCCAATTATTGCAAATGGTCATTTTCAGCAGTGGGGCCTGGACTTCATAGGAGAGATACATCCACCTTCCAATGGACAACACATATGGATCCTTACAACCACTGACTACTTCAAAAAATGGATTGAAGCCATCCCTGCCAGAAATGCAACTGATAAAGTAATTATGAATTTTCTGGAAGAAAACATTTTTTCTAGATTTGGTTGTCCTAGAAAATTGATCACAGATAATGCTCAAGCATTTAATTCTACTTCTATGGTTGACCTTTGTGAAAGATAAAATATTACTTTGTCACACTCTACTCCACATTATCCACAAGGTAATGGGTTAACAGAGTCTTCAAACAAGAGTCTGATCGGGATTATCAAAAAATTGTTAGCAGAAAACAAAAGAGGATGGAATTCTAAATTGAAGTATGTTTTGTGGGCTGACATGATTAGTACTAAAACATCCATTGGTACTTCCCCCTTTCAATTGGTTTATGGAACATATGTTGTATTCCCCATTGAAATTGGTTTTCCTATGATGAAATGTTTACAAGATGAAGTAGAAGAGCCTAATGATGTACAAAGGAGGATTTTTCAGCTAATTGAGATGCAACAAAACAGGGAAATGTTAAATGAAAAATCTCAGACCTATCAGAACAAGGTTAAATCGGTATTTGATAAGAAAACTAAGGAATATAGTTTTCAACTAGGGGACCTAATTCTAAGATGGGATTCTAAAAGGGAAGTCAAACCAAAGCATGGAAAGTTTGATCACTTATGGTTTGGTCCATTCAGAGTGGCTAGATTTGTTAATAGCAATACCTTTATTTTGCAGAATTTGGATGATGATGAGTTGGTTGGAGGCCCAATCAATGGGAGTTCTCTAAGGATTTTTTTCATCTATTAAGTCGGAGATTGTTTTTAGATTGTACAATAGTAGTTTTCAAATTGGTGTGATATATAAATAATAAGACTCCAAAGCCCAATTGGAAGGAACTTGATGAAATGTGATTTGTTCTCAGATTGTGTATGATTTTCAATTGGCTTGATAGTGTTTCATTTTGGTTCAGTTTAGAAGAAATGAACAAAACAAGTGCATTGCAAGCAATTTTATGGAAGGAGAGTGGAAAGGCAGAAAAATTGGAGGCAGAAGATCTGCAGTCCTTGATGTCTCGCAAGGATAACATCATCCCCAAGTGGAGGAAATGTTAGTACCTAAGCCTATATATCCAAAATATCCTATGTTCCTAAGCCTAGCATGAATATATAATCCCCTTTCAACAACCTAAGCCTTTCCATATGACCTTCATTTTTCTATGCCTTGTTTACTCTTGGTTGTTTTTCTTTGATTTGAATTGATTTTATTGCTTTTTTAGTAACACATGTTTAAAGTGGTTACATAGGATTTTATGGTCACATTATGGATGCTTTTATTTCACTACTTAAGCTGGAGGTTTCCCTATAGTTGTGAGGTTAAATTTATTGTTGTAGAAAGAGAGTAGTTTTTGTAGTGCAAAAATAACATCATTGCTAAAAATGCACTTCAAAAACCCATATATTCCAATAGTATTGTTCAAATAACCATTCAAGCGCATTACTGATTTGACACGTCTTTTAATCATTATAAGTTTCAAATCGATATTGTGTTTCATCAAAAGTGGTGATTTAGTTCAACATGAAGAATACCTAATGGTTCTAATCAGTACACCTGGGAAATCATCGAATGTTATGGTTTTGGCCATTCATTCCGCATGATTTCATGAATTCAAAATGTTTTTAGTTTGTTATTAAAAGATGACCATTCTAATATTTCTGCATACAAGAAAAACCCGATTTTTGTAGGTTTATGACCAAAACCCTATTTTGCAGAAAAGAAACCTTCAATTGGTATATGAGCTAGGGTTTTTTATTTTAGAATGGAACGTCATAGACGAGGTCACCTCCTTCTCTTGGAAATGAATGGGATTGAGATTTTAGAGGCTCTTCCATAAATTGGAGAGAAAATCACTCATGTAGGATGGTATGGATTTTGCAGTGTGTTTCAGGGTCATCATATAGAAGTCTCTATGGAATTTTCTAAGGGATTTGATGGATTCCAGACTCGGGTTGGGAACCTTACTATTCAGGGTTGAGAGCATTCTATCTCCTCAGCGTTCAATTTTCCTATCAATGGTGAAAGGTGGTTTAAGAAGAAAGTCATTCTATAAGACCTCTATAATCAGTTTCTCGAATAAGATCATCAAAATCCATAATGGAGCAAGGGAATTTCAAGTAAGTGGTTGAAGGAAGAATGGAAAAATACTTTATCAGTGGTTCAAAAGTACATAACATGTCTATTTTTTATCATTATCATATGAGTTTTCTCTTACATTTGAATGGGAATAGAATAATGAACCTACCTTTCTTTTTATTGAAAATTCTAACCAAGATGGAAAATAAGATTCAAACCCATCCAAGGAATGCTTGGTACAACCTTTTTCATCAAGGACTTATCAAAGTGTTGGTTATTCAAGAGTAAAAAAGAACCAAAACTCCATGGGAATAATTTTTTGTCGCTTTTGGTTTTGAAACAGAGAGGATTCAGAAACATGTTCCTACTGCAAAGTCTAAGGCTTCTAAGAAAACCAGTAGCTTGACAAATAAGCCTAAAAATGCGTAATTAGATGCTCTACCTGTTACAAGAGAAACCAGATCAAGTAAAAGGAAGATGGTTCTTAATGAAGCAGAGACATCAAGACGAGAGTTGGATTTAGTTGCAGAAAAACAAAGTTTTCTTGAATACAAAAAAATATACATGAGGAAAAGAGCCAGGATATATGCAGAAGAACTAAAATTACCTCTTGAACAAAGGGAAATTGAACTTGTATAAGAAGACACAGTCATGGAAATTGGGGAAATTTTATATATGAAATAGAGTATGGGAGATAAAGGGAAACAATTAGCAGATGTGGCATTCCGACCTAAAACATGGGCTACAAACAAGTTAAGGATAATTGCAAAAGCCATATTTGACCCTTATTTGAAGAAAAGAGAACCAATTTTTTTTTATGATGATATTTTTGAGAGCACTCCAGGCAATATAGGTAAGGAAGAAAGAGTCGTGAAGACACTCAAAGATATTCCTATGAGAAAAACTACAAAAAGACAAAAGGTGACTTCTGTAGTTAAAATTCCAAAGGAAAATGTTGATAGAGCCGGAAAAGAACAGAATATCATTCCTTTGATGCTTGAAATACCATAAACGAGTCTTAACAAGGAAATATTTCCTCCACCTGTACTAATAGAATAAGAAGAAGAAGAAGAAGAAGAAGAAGAAGAAGCTATTGAGGTGTCATTTACAGATGTTGAAAGGCTTGAGAAGATGCCTAGGAGTGAAAATCCTTGCATTTATCTAAATAAACTAGCTATTGAAGAAAATCCATGTGAAAACAAGACTGAAATAGGAGAAACTTCAAAAAAGAAAAAATCTAGTAAGAAAAGAAAAGTCATATAGCATCTTAAGAAACACAATAAACAACTTAAAAATCAAAACTCCAGGTTATAGAAGAGAATGACTAAGTTGGTGGAAAAACATAACAATCTTTGTGACTTTTCCCAAAAGTTAATGAAAAGAACAAGAAATTGTATTGGACTAGTAGAGTTCTCAAAACTAAGGTGCTTCAAGAGAAGTTCAAACATCAAACTCTTGTCCAAGGATGAAGAAAGTCTGGAATTTTTTTAAAGTGCAGATTTTATCAGTTTTGAGTCATGCCACAGAAAGATAGTTATTTTTGCAGTGCCCCTATTTTGAAGATTGTTAAGGAACTACAAGAAATTTAAAGGCTCATTTTGTAAACAAGATTGAAGACCATGAATACAGAACACCAAATCAAGTTGGAGATCGAAAGATTACTTCTTCCACATATTTTTCTCTAAGGTGGTTATTTTGAATTACATTTTGGAGTATCAAAGAATATCTTTAGGAGTCAAAGATGCGATCCTGAAATAAAGGATCTTCACCTAGGATCTAGGCTTTTGTTATCTGCCCAAATTCAATGTAAGTATAATATAGTTTCTATCTAATAGTGGGTCATATCAATATACAACCATAATTGAACCTGTGTTTTGGGATTTGGGATCTAAACTTGTATCTACTCTCTATCTATAAAATAAAATCAAAAGAGAGGATAAAGGGTTTAAGTTTTTGGGATTAAATAAAAGGGGAAGGTATGAAAAAGTTGTAAAGAGATTAAATCCTGCAAGATTTTATACTCAAGGAATCAAACATCCTGGTGGTTAGATTGTTTCTCTATGTATTTCATCTTTGTATGTCTTATTTAAATGTAATTGAAATTTATGCAAAGCATTGATTTTTCCTTGGTTTAGCTATAATTCCAGTGAATAATTTATTATTAAATTACATGTTTTAAGGATTTTCATTCTAGTACTTGTTTCAGGTTTTAAAATATCATTTTGAACTTGAAAATCTTCTTAATACAAGTGAACATATTGTTAACTTATTCTCTATGTTTCATCTATCTTTTCTTCTAAATTCCATTGTTTATTTATCTGACCTATCAGTTTGAATTCCCTTGACTAAGTGAAGTGTTGTTGATAATTTGATTGAAAGTGCGTGACTAGATCCATAACCTTCTAACCTATCCCAACCTATCCAAACTACTTGATTTATAATTCAAACCAAAAAAACTAATGCAGAGGTGCCCTAACTTTGTGCCATAGCAATCTGGTGGATACTTTAGGGATAACAACGGGGAAGACAATGGTTATGCATA
The DNA here is from genome assembly GCA_032191745.1 of Picea mariana. Taxonomy (NCBI): domain Eukaryota; kingdom Viridiplantae; phylum Streptophyta; class Pinopsida; order Pinales; family Pinaceae; genus Picea; species Picea mariana. Next base: position 6,831 of record JASDQU010104045.1, read on the forward strand.
CTAAAAAACATAGGAAGACTCATATTTCATGTGCTTTTTGGTTCAAAATGGTTAACCATTAAAAGCAATTAATGATAGGAAATGATTATATCTATCAATGAATAAGAAAGGAAAGTATCAATAGTCAATATTAGGTTGCGATAAAAAAAACTATGATAAATGGAAATAGGTCTTAGTGGATCCTCTCTTAGGCTAGACACCTTACTAATGATCTTCTAGAGGATAAGTACATTGGTTGCTTCCCATGGGTGAGACCAAATGGATAGGATGAAATGAAGTAGGGGAAGTGGAAAAGGAAGAGAGGCAATTATCTCTAGTCCTTTCTAGTTTATTGAATGCTTCCTTCATGATGGGTTGCATGCAAGGACAAGACTTTCATGGAAGGGAGAAAGGAAAGAAGCAAAATTGAATGGGGATAGATCTAGTTGGTGAATAAAATATGTCATGTCCATGTATAACATCAGAACATTGTAGCATAAAGTTAATGACATCATGGATAAGAAGTTACATTTAAATATGGGACACGAGACATGCCATTGGATAAGATGGAATACAAGGGTTATAAGGTACTATAAGTTGGATAGAGGGATGCATCACCATTGAAACTAGGGCGACTAGGAAACTATACAAATGGAAAATATCAATATAGATTTTTTTTAATTGTCTACATGGCATAAAAAATGTAGGAAATGAAAAGTAATTTAATGAGCTAGTCTTGGATGACAATAATGCAAAATATTTTTCACAAGTGAAGTACAATATGGGGTAAAAAATGTTGGGAGAAATTATTCTTACTATGAGATAACAAAAGAAAATAACGACAAGCAAAATACCTTGATTTTAAAATGGGTTGAGAGGGTTGATAAATGAAGAAGTCACAGAGTCAAGAGGTGAATTTTTAGAATTGAGAAGGAACTTGCATGTATGAAATATACCGAAAAGAGTTATGTAAACCCAATAAATAGTGTGGTAGAGAATCATGAATAAATAGGATGAAGCAAACATGTTGGCACCTTCATGTATAGGGCAATCAGATGATCAAGTAGCAACAAATCAATAGGTTTGACTCAAGGATTATTCAATGGGTTGGCTGGGGCTTGTTGGCACTTGTGTTTGTTTTGAGGATTGATGCATAAAAGGGTGAACACCACACCATTTGGATAGTATTTACCATTTCAAATGAAGAATCAAGATAGCTTCAAAACAAGGAAGATGATTATTTTGTGTCCTAAGTTGGCTGGTAGTTATAATGTAATGTATTGTATTGCTTTATCCAACTAGGTTAGTTAGGTATTGACATAGTCAACCTTAACTAGTGTAAATATTGTATAAGTAGACCCTTTGGGGCTATGAGAAAAAGGTTAGAAGGTTGATTGTTTCTAGTAATGTTGATAGGTTATCTGTTGGGGAGATATTTGAATGAATTTTTGTGAGAGACCCACGTTCTTGTTGTGGGAATATGACTATAAGGCTATACTAAATATTATGAATGAAGACATTCCTTTCAATTTCAGTTATGGTGTCTATGTGATGTGATATATTCTGCTTATTAATTTTCTGGTCTATGAATTTTTAATGGATGATATGTTTTTTTGTTATGAATGATTCTTATGTGTGGATATATAGCTAGGGTTTTATGGTGAATGTATTAGAACTTTATAATGAATCACCTTCCATATTGCAACCTCTCTCTCTGTTATTAACTATCTAATTTTTGCTCCAAGTGATACCTTATCCCTTTGAGTGATTAAATATGTTGACATGCTAGACTACAATGGAGCACTTTGTTGGACACCTAAGAAGAAACTTGGGTCTCAAGAAGGTCCAACAAATGGTTCCATTTTTGGGACCTGTGTGTTGACGATAAAAATCGTAATGAGGAATTTCGCCCGCAAAGTATTGCTAAAGCCTATTATTTAAAATATGCTAATAAGATATAATACTAGTAGGTGGGACCCCCTTGTAGACTGGAGGGTTAGAGATAGCCATATCACACATTTTATGTTGTTGTTTCGATGCTACTTATAGGGTATTATATGGTTGATGATGTAGTCTTGGTTTTGTTTTGACATAATGACAGGTGGATGATGCATTTTATGAGATGTTTTGTTATTTGAAGCTTTAATTTATGTTATGATTGGCATATATTTACAGTTGCTATGTTTGATCATGTCACCATGATTTATTACCTGGCTACACTTGCACAAGACATATGTTAGTAACAACATACACAAAAGCAAAAGGAAGGAAACTTACAAAAAAAATACAAAGGAAAGGACATATACTATGTTATGTTAGAAGTTATGCGCAATTAAAATGAAAATAAGTTATTGTTAATCCTAACTACAAATGATTAGTGGCTATGCGATTTGCATTTGAGTTATATTGGGCGCATTTGATATGGAAATACATATGATATGGTATGGAATTTTGGAAATGGTTAATATGAATTTTTGGGTGGCACATTTGGCAAGCAATGTGGTCGCAGATTTCAATGGTTTGGAATTAATGAAATGGTTAATGTATTAGTGATTGTTGGTTGTCGTGTACTTTGAAATTGAATGAAGAGAAGATGGAAGCGACGTGTAGTAATTGCACGTCACTCCATACTTCCCCCATCAGGCCATCACCCTAGTATGGTTATTGTTGCATTTCGTTTTGCTAGTGGTTAAGCTTCGAGATCCAAGCCTGGGAAGGAAGTGCTCGGCCAACTCGCTCTTTTTAAAGCTATTGGTTACAGGTATGGTTCTTTTCACCCATCCATGAATTACGCTCTGTGTATGAATGAACGATGGCTCAGTAGTACTTTGGTTTGTGTTTTCCTGAGATTGGAAACTGTGTAAATGTGTGGTTCTTCTCTCTGGAATAATTGTGTGGTTATTCATTTTGCAAGTAAAAGAAATGGTTGGTTGAGTTGTGTATCTGATGGTTGTTCTGTGTAGTGAAAATCATGATGGATCTCTGTGTTTTCAAGTGGATATGGGTATTGTCACTCTGTTTTTTTTTGGAGGGTTTTACTCTGATTATCCTTGTTGGTCACTTCCTCACAGTTATGAGGGTAACCCTGTCCAGTCGTATTCGAGCTTCTATGGGGTTGTTGTGTATGTTTTTCAGACTGCCTTTTGATCACTGTGTATTTTCCAGAGTCATGGTTGTGGGCTTATGTTTATGGTCTTCACATCAACGTATCTCAGAAGTCGGTTATAGGGTGGTCATTATGCCAAGATATATGGTTATTTGGTGATATAAGTTATGCCTCGGGCCAACATTCCCACTGGCATTGTTATCCATTGATTTGGTCCTTGAGAAATGAAAATAGTATACCTCTCTGGGGTACTTGTAACTCTCTAGTGGGCATTCAAATCTCCTCTGCATCATTTTTCTACACTACTCGTCATTGAACTATTTTTCCATTGCACAGACTAGGAGTTATAAGGAGCCATGTGGTTCTATTGTGCTTGTATCAAAGGGTCTCTACCTATTTTGTTGATATGTTTGACCTCCAGTCTCTCTGTGTTTTTGATGACCGAGCGAACTCATTTGATTGAATTGGTTGGAAAGTTGTGATCGGGGATGAGAAATGATGTACAGTGAGAGGGCTGCCTCTTTTTCATTATGATTTGGATCGCTTCGTTCTTACAACATGGTGTCAATTGCAAGTGGGTGACTGTTGTTTGTTTCACTTGTCCCGATCAAGATCATGGAAAATTGTGTAAATTATTGACTGTGATTTTGTTGTTTCAATGTGTGTCTATTATGGAGGCATCGTGCATGTTTTATTCGATTGTATCATCAATGATGAAGCTAGGGTTTTGTATTATGGTTTCATTCCAATTTTTATTGGTTAATATAATGAAAAGGGCATGAAATCAGGCAACTATTAGGAGTCTGTTCAATTTGGAAAAGGGACCTGTGTATATGTTTTATTTGGACGATTGTGAATTATGGACAATGTTTGATATTTTATAGTGATATATGATGGATATAGATGGAGCAATGTGGTTGTGTGTTTCTTTTTATTGTGTTTTAAATGAAAGGAAAGGAAATGAAAGAGACCAAGTATACTCTTAGCAAGACTGTTGAAAGTCATAGTGATTATGAGTATGATTACCGGTTGTGTTAATTGAGAAGTTTTGAAGAAATTGAATGTCGTACAGTGAACAATTTTGACACATAGTAATTGTTAAATTTGTATTGGTATCTTTTGTATTGAATACATAGTTGTTTTATGGATTACTTGATTTGTTTTAAGAACAGTATTTGTTTTTTCCCTACCATTCTCTCACTTTTCGCACATTACAAAGTCCCCTCACCTTCCCATATTCACTATCCACTCCTTGTTCTTAAAATTAAATTATAGTTAAGTTAAACTTTGTATTATAACAATTAAAGGATGGCACATGGATGAGTTGTAGTGATATATTCTTTTGATTTATGATACATTTGATTTTTCGATGATTTGTTGAGTAGTAATCATGATCTACCCCCCCTTCATTTTAACACTTTTCACTCAATACAATCCCTCACATATCCCAGAACCCTTATTCACCCCCTGATCATTGACAAATATTAAACGATTTGTATCTATTGGATTGCATGAGTCTGATGTATTGTTGAGCCAAACTTTGTTTCATATTTAAAGAGATGTCATGTATGGTTGTTGAAGAAACTAGTTGCTAATCAATAATGCATACATGAATGAGTTTTTTCAGCAGAGGTAGCCATGGTCGGGATAAAAGAAGAAGAGAAAATTGGAACAGGGGCTCTAGAAGGCCAAGGTTTTCTATACATTTTGATGCAGACTCGCAAGAATTGAGACAGCTATTTCAAGCTGGATTTTTTAACTGGATTGGACAAGGAGTGGTCCAACCTATGCTAGAAAGGCCTCCCCTCCAAACCCCGCATCTCCATGGTATCTCAGTGCCCCCTCATGTCTCATTATAACCTGAAGTCCCTGAAAACGATGGATGGCAAGAGATTTTCCATCTTGCAGTCTCCCAACATCGTGGCTAGCCTAACTTGTCTCTACCTGCTCCTCCACCTGTTAATCAAATTTTCCAAGTTGCCCCTGTCCACTCACCGGTAAAGTCTTCACATGCAAGAAAAAGGTTAAAAATCGAGGCCCACCATGCTCCTAACAAAGGAAAAGTCGATGCTTCCCCCTCCTCTCCCTCAAATGACTCTTCCAAATCCGTGTCATCCCGCATGCATTTGAGAGATGATTTCTCTCATGTTATCAGTGAGATTAGGCCTAAAGGCTCCACACAGCCTAAGGCAAATTCAAAGAAATCAAAGGGTAACAACAACAACAAGGGGAATATTGCCTCCTAGAGTGGCAAATATGGGTTTTAAGTGTTTTTATTATTGATTATTGAGAACAGTTGACTTTTGAAATTTTGGACAACACACTATTTTTTGGATATATGGATAATATATTTTTGGATATAATTTCAATTTTCATTGATATAAATTGTCAAATTGTGAGAGTGATGATGGGAGCCACAAGGATGGATGTGTTTGATTGATTAACTAGGTGTGTTATGCTTGTTAAAGAACTAAAGGGAGTCACAAGGGGTCCCACCTAGTAGTTATTATTTATTAAAAACCCTTATTATGATTGTATTACTTCTCCCTCTTAACTAAAAAGTTGGTTCAGTTCTAGTTAACTTAACTAAAGAGGTAGTTTAAATACTTCAACTAATTATGATTGCTTAAAGGCAAAAGCAAAAGGAGGAACAAGGGGAGAATAGAAGGAGAAATCATACTAAGGTCTTCTCTTTGAGTTTTATTGAGATAATTCAGTTTTCATTCATTCTTTAATTCATTGAAAGCCTAACTCTCTTTTATGATAGTAGGGTCCTATTGTAGACAACAAGATTCAGGGATGAATTACATCATTCAGACACTTTTTTTTCAGAGGTGTTGATATATCTTTAATAGTCTGTGTAGACTTATTTGTTTGTGAATTAAACTTCATGACTGATAAAGGCTATTGTGCAGAGTCGAGTGGGCAACAATTTGTGGCAAGTTGATCCATATTTTAAAGTTCAGTTTTTTACTTTCTGTCATAAGTCATTTTGTATGGTTTTCATCGGGGACATCTAAGTTTGACTTTGGTCCAAACTTCCTCAGGGAATTTTGTAAAGAGAACGAGTCTTTTGATAAATTGGAATTGAATAAACGATTGCTTTATGTCTCATCTGTGTTGATTATTTACTTGGTGCTTTTACTTCTATCTCTACATTTATTTCTGCATCTGTTATATTCAAAATATTACATAAATATTGAAATTTTCAGCAAACTTTCATTTATAAAAAAATCAGCCTAAACACTTGTAACCAATACTTGTGGATTAGGAAACAATTTTTGATGGCTATAAACATAGGGTGATATTCTCATCTATCTTTCTTTAGCCAAGTAAGATCTGAAAATGCTTGAGTAAGATCATTTCATATCTTTTCCTCAACATTTATTTGGCGACCATACTGGGGAGATATTCAATATCTCTCTGGTTGATTTTATGCTTGATTATCATCGAATGCATATATTTTTCTGATATTGATTATTTGAATGTTTTATTTCTTAATGACTGTAAATGTTGCAAGGCAGCCCAATATTGAGCCCGGTCTTCAAGATCAAACCAACATTGCTTTAAATTTGTTTAACACCATTTTAGACACTGCTAATACTTGGGCTGAACTTTATCGTTCATGGGAAGCAATTGAACAAGACATAATTTCCCAAGAACGTTGGGAAGCTAGACGTAGACAACCTAGAAACCAACCATAACCTTGTTTTTCCTTCAAGTTTGACCTTCTTTTCATGTCCTTAGACCCTCGTGTTTCTAGGAGGAGAAGAGGATTATCACCTAAAATTAATCCTATTGTTGAAATAGGAGGAACGAACGTTGTGTTATCAACCCAACAAAGTGCTCTAAGGAGAACCTTGTCTTATTCATCCAGTTCGTCTTTCTCTCCCTTACCTATCATTCACAAGATGACATCTAGTGGTGGATTTGGTGGCACTGGAAGGTGCTTTCTCCTCTCAGTCTTCAGCTTTGTCAGTGATTGGTAGCTTATATAGTCACCAAGTCCTTGTCCAATCTACCACAAGACCCACTAAAGTCATAAAAAATTATGGGCTTTTTCAATTTGAAGAAGATGTTACAACCACACCATGGCATGTCTCCTCTCCTCTTAACCTAGCACCTACTACTCGTCCACTTCCTAAATTCTAAGAGAATCTTCCTAGGTTTTCAGGGAATAACATTGTCACTACAAATGAACACCTAGTGTCATTTTCTGATACCTATCACAACATAGGATCCAATGACAATGATACTTTCATGCGTTTATTTGTCAATTCCCTGGAAGGAAAGGTTGTTGTCGATTTCTTTGACCTTCCTCCTAATATTTTGTCTACTTGGGAGGAGTTATTATATTGGTTCAAATCCACCTATGGGAAATCTAAAATTCTAGCTGAGCAGTTACGGGAATACAATAACATCGCTTATAAGGATGGTGAGACCATCAAGTCCTTTAACTTGTGTTTCGCCAAGTTATAAAATCAAATCCCTGAACTCATTTGACCTCATAAACAAGCCTCTTTCATGCATTATTATAATGCATTACCTTCCCCTGCCATCATAGGCTTGAGGAAAAATCCATTGATAACCTTGGTTTCGCTCTGCATACTTGCTTAGAGTATGAAGAACATCTTTAAAGAACAGGTCTTCCTTAGAGAGAATCAATTAAACAGAAAGACATGTCCGCCCTCTTATAGCTTGTACACAACATGAATAATCATATGATAGCATATGAGCGAAAGGGAAATGTCTCCCCTCTTACCCCTCGAGCTTCATCCTCTTCTGCACCCCCCTTTACAAATCCAAATGAAAATAATTTTAATCCTAAAGCTATCATGCCTCATAATTGGTGTAAATTTTGCAAGGAACACCACGAGGAAACCACATGTGAGGTAAAGAAGAGTGTCAGAGATACTGTCTTTGGTAAAAGACCAGAAACTACCATCGTTGTCCTAGATTTTGCACAGCCAGAAGATGTCATGATCATCAATACTAGGAACAAATCCTACGCTCCCAAAGGAAAATATGATCCTCCCCACAATTCTTCTAGCCCGAGCTCATCCTCACCAGATGCTACTATTCAGGTTCCTAAGGTTCTTGACAGTCAAGGAACTAGATCCCCTATCCCCTCTTCCAAATACAATATTATAAATCAATTGGCCAACATCAAAGCAGATGCAACCCTCTAGACATGGTTGTCATCCCTGAACAATAGAGACATCTAAAAAAATTCATGGAAGGAAAAGATTTTGTTGTAGCCAACCTCTCTGAAGAGGTAAATGAAGAGGATTCATCTGTAAATAAATTAGGTGTACATAACTTTAGATACCATGTAAAAAATCCCCCTTTTTATATTTCTATAAAGATTATGGATAAGATCGCCCATTGTTGCCTCATTGACGGCGGTTCCGACCCCAGTGTGATGTCAAAGATTATTATGGAAGAGCTAGGATTTTCTTGTACAAATGAAAATGTCAGAAGCATGATCTCTTATAATAGTCTACAACAAACAACCATAGGTGAAATCAAAGACGTGACCTTGGTTATGTGCGCACACCCTGAAATAAGGACAACCCTTAATATTCAGGTAATTGATATTCCAGTAAGAAATTACTCAATCATCTTAGGAAGAGATTGGCAAGCTTTGACAGGTGGATACCTCTCACTCGACGGGACACACTTATTCGTTCCTTGGAATGGTAAAAACATCATAGTCCTTAGAGAGGGAAGGATTTCACCTTACATAGAAAGTGTTCCACAACCTAATGTGAATTATATCGAAGAGGACCTAGGGGTGTATTCCATCGTTGTCGAGGAGGATAACATTCCCTTGGAACAAATCAACTTAGACGACGGTATGTGGCACATGCACTTTGATGGTTCATACTCTAATGAAGGAAACAGAGTTGGCATTATATTGTACTCTCCTGTGGGGAAAATTCATAACTTTTCTTATAGGTTGGAGTTTGCTTGCACGAACCATGTCACTAAATTCAAATATTTATTATTAGGCATTGAAAACACCTATAATCTGGGTTGTGGTCACCTTACAGTTTTTGGGGATTCTGAGCTTGTTGTGAACCTTGTATGTAAGATATACTCTCCTAGAAACAAGTTGATGAAACAATACACCCAAATTGTTTGGGCACTTATCTCGAACCTACTATCTTTCAACATTACTCATGTTAAGAGGGAATTGAACTCAATGGTTGATCGGTTGGTTGTTTTTGCAGCCTCTCCCAATCGGAAAATTTTGCCACACAGACCTAATTGTATTTTATAATCTCTATATTGTCCACATATCCCTGACAATATAGAATCATGGCAGGTCTTCCCTAGCGATGAGAGCATCTATGTTTTCATTCAAAATGAACCCTATAAGCCCAAGGAAATTATATCCATGGAAGATAACAAGATTCCTAAGGGATTGAATCCTCTAGAAAGTTCATTTTCATCGAGTGATGTAGGCAATAAAGAGAAACATAAAGAAGAGGAGTTGAAAAGGAAGGTGGGTGAAACCATCTCCTTGAACATTGGGACACCCGAGTCTCCAAAGAATGTTAAAATAGGTGCCCAATGTTTTGATGAAGAGAAAATGAATTTTGTCAAGTTGCTTGGTGAATTTCAAGATGTTTTTTCTTGGTCTTATGAGGATATTCATGGTTTTTATCCCACTCTTATACAACATGCCATTCCCATCAAGGAAGGCATAAAACCAGTCAGACAAAAACAAAGACCTATCAACCCTGCACTGTAAGCAACTATTCAAAAGGAGTTGGAAAACATCTTGAAAGCTGGAATCATCTTTCTGGTCAAGTATTATGAATGGGTTTCCAATTTGGTTCCCATTCAGAAAACAACTGGTCATATCAGATTATGTGTTGATTTTCATGCATTAAATTGGGCTAGTATAAAAGATCATTTTCCTCTCCCTAATATGGAAATGATTTTGCAGCAAGTTGCAGGGTCACAAATGATGTCCTTACTTGACAATTTTTCTGGTTACAATCAAATCAAGGTAAAAAGGGAAGATAAATATAAAACCACCTTTATTAGTCATTGGTGTATCGTCGCTTATGAACGTATGCCTTTTGGCTTATCTAACGCAGGTGCCACTTTTCAAAGAGCTATGAAAATAGATTTTGACGATTTGATCGGCAAGATCATTTAGATCTACCTTGATGACTTAACTGTGTACTCTAAAAATCGATCAGATCATTTTGGTCATCTTAAAAGAGTCATGCGATGCAGGAAATTTGGAATCTCTCTAAACCCTTCTAAGTCCATTTTCGGCGTCACCAAGGGCAAGCTCCTTGGACACATTGTCTATGATTCAAGAATAAGCATTGATCCTGAAAGGATTGCTTCTATCCTTAATCTTCCTGCTCCCACTTCCAAGAAGGAGCTTCAATATTTTATGGGTGTTATTAACTTCGTCTATAGGTTTGTTCCCGATTTTGTTGTGATGGTCAAACCAATTCATAATATGCTTAAGCAAGATCGTTCTTTTTCTTGGAAAGATGATGTCGAAGATGCTTTTGTAGGGATCAAGAAAGAAATCAGCTCCACACCGGTTTTGGCGAAGCCGGACTTTGAGAAAGAATTTATGATATATATTAATGCCACAGAGGAAGTCGTTTCTGCTATCCTCATGCAAAGTGATGACCAAGGTAACGAAAAACTAGTGGATTACATGAGTCAAAGTTTGTCTGATGATGAATTTAAATATTCTTTTATTGAAAAACATGCTTTCGCTCTTGTTAAAGCTATTGAAAAGTTTTGCCACTTCATATTAGGTAAGCATATGTTGGTAAAAGTCCCTTTACCTACTGTCAAGTTTTTGCTCTCGCAGACTTATATTTCATGGAAGCTTGCACATTGGCTTGCCAAGATCCAGGAGCATGATTTAAATATCGTGACTTCTACCACTATCAAGGGATGTGACTTATCCCTTCAATTAACTCAGCATGATGAAAATAGTGAATAAATTGATGAACAGGATAGTTCCCTATCAACACTATTCTACATTGATAATCAGATCCTTCCTATGTATGAACATCCTTGGTATAAGAATTTGGTTTACTATTTACAAAACCAAGGATGTCCAGACAACTTAGATACTCATCAAAGGAGAAGGCTCCATCTTGAATCTGCTAGATATGTCATTATAGGAGACTTCTTGTTTCAAAGATCTATTGATGGTATGTTTCTTCGTTGTGTAAACAATGAGGAAGCACAAAAACTATTGCAAGAAACTCATGGTTCTTCAAATTCTTTCATTCATGTAGGAGGTCATTTCTCTGCTAAAACTACTGCTTTCAAGATTATTAAAAAAGGATATTATTGGCCTTCAATATTTTGTGATTCTTATGTTTTTTCGAGATCTTGTGACAAGTGCCAAAAATTTGCTGGGAAAGAACGCCTTTCATCCATGCCGTTACAACATGTCCTCCCGGACTTTCCTTTTTCAAAGTGGGGATTGGATTTTATTAATCCTATTAATCCTTCATCTTCAGCAAGAAAAGTCTTTATTTTTCCAGCCACAAACTATTTTACAAAATGGGCTGAAGTTGTCCTGCTTAAGCATTCGACAGATGATCAGGTGATTTCTTTCCTTGAAAATAACATCTTTTCCAGATTTGGTCTTCCATTGGAAATTATTACAGACAATGGTCCCGCTTTTATTTTTGTTAAGCTGACCCATTTTTTAGCTAAGTTGGGGGTTAAACATTTCACCTCATCAACTTATTATCCCCAAGGAAATGGGCAGGCCGAGTCTACCAACAAGAATCTGGCGAGAATCGTCAAAAGGCTCATCAAAGATAAGCCTCATCAATGACACATTATCCTCACTTACTCCCTTTGGGCGGATCAAACTATCGCCAAGGTGAGCACTGGTTGCACTCCTTTCCAGTTTTTTTATGGTCAAGAAGCCATTCTGCCTACTAAGATGGAACTTTCCTCCTTAAGGTTAATGCTACAAATCGAAGAATTAAATTCTTTTGATGTTTCACAAAGGATGAATGTACTCCTAGCTTTAGAGGAGCAAAGGATGTTTTCCTTGGATAATATAAAAAAGAGACAGTAGAATGTTAAGAAGTATTTCAACAAGAGTGTCAAAACTATCAAATTTAAAGTCAATGAGAAAGTACTGTTGTGGGATTTAGCTCATGTTGATAGGGGAAGACACCCAAAGTTTCAAAAATCATGGTTGGGTCCTTTCAAAATTGCTTTTGTCTCGGTACAAACTCTTACATTCTAAAATATTTACAAGAGCGATTGCTTTCCTACAGCACTAACGGTTCTCACTTAAAACACTACGTGGAACCAACTTGAAAAGTTTAACGTTGTTTGGATTGTTCTGTATATTAGTAGTTCAGTTATGTTTTCATTTTCACTACTGCTTTTACAGTATTTTATATTTTTCTTCCATTTTAGTAGTTTTTTTTCTGTTGTTTTCAATTCTGTCATTTTAGTTTCTGTTGTTTTAAATTTCACAGTTTCATTTATGTTATTACATTTCTTGCTTTTGTTCTTTTCGGTTTCAATTTTTGGTCAAAAATAAGATGTTGAATCAGTGTTGCCATAGTGACACTCTTGCAGGGTATTGTTAGTCAACAACAATCAAGCTTACACATTTGTTACAATGTTCCCCCTAAAGGCATTATTGAATTTGTTATCTGCTTTCACTGTTGTCTTATGAGGAAATTGGTTACCTCCCGCTTCTGCTTTCCATTTCTTCATCCATTTGAAATTCAAAAGATCAAGTCCAAAAAAAAAATTCTCCTTGAAGTCAAGAGCAAATTCTGGTTGAATGATTATGCATACAGGGATAAACCCCCTCATACTTAATATTTTTCATGATTTATTCCCAAATTCCCAGTCATTTTTCCAATCCGCTCATCTCCCCCTGTTGCATAATCTTTCTGGTTATATCTTCTTGATCTGTTGTTCTGGTCTGAAAAAACATATATTCTAAGTTCTTAATCTGTTGGAAACAAATTTCCCTGTGGAATCGCCAATTTGTTGACGATAAAAATTTCAACGAGGAATTTCGCCCGTAAAGTATTGCTAAAGCCTATTATTTAAACTATGCTAATAAGATATAATACTAGTAGTTGGGACCCCCTTGTAGACTGGAGGCTCGGAGATAGCCATATCACACATGTTATGTTGTTGTTTCGATGCTTCTTATAGGGTCTTATATGGTTGATGATGCAGTCTTGGTTTCATTTTGACATAATGACAGGTGGATGATGCATTTTATGGGATGTTTTGTTATTTGAAGCTTTAATTTATGTTATGATTGGCATATATTTATAGTTTCTATGTTTGATCATGTCACCATGATTTATTACATGGATACACCTGCACAAGACATATGTTAGTAACAACATAAACAAAATAAAAAGGAAGAAACTTACAAAAAAAATCCAAAGGAAAGGACATATACTATGTTATGTTAGAAGTTATGCGCAATTAAAATGAAAATAAGTTAGTGTTAATCCTAACTACAAATGGTTAGTGGCTATGTGATTTTCATTTGAGTTATATTGGGTGCATTTGATATGGAAATACATATGATATGGTATGGAAGTTTGGAAATGGTTAATATGAATTTTTGGGTGGTGCATTTGGCAAGCAATGTGGTCGCAGATTTCAATGGGTTGGAATTAATGAAATGGTTAATGTATTAGTGATTTTTGGTTGTTGTGTACTTTGAAATTGAATGAAGAGAAGATGGAAGCGAAGTGCAGTAAATGCAAGTCACTCCATACTTCCCCCATCGGGTCGTCAACCTAGTATGGTTATTGTTGCATTTCATTTTGCTGGTGGTTAAGCTCTGAGATCCAAGCCTGGGAAGGAAGTGCTCGGCTAGCTCACTTTTTTTAAAGCTATTGGTTACAGGTATGGTTCTTTTCACCCATCCATGAATTACATTATGTGTATGAACGAACGATGGCTTAGTAGTACTTTGTTTTGTGTTTTCCTGATATTGGAAACTGTGTAAATGTGTGGTTCTTCTCTCTGGAATGACTATGTGGTTATTCATTTTGCAAGTAAAAGAATTGGTTGGTTGAGTTGTGCATTCGTTGGTTGTTCTGTGTGGTGAAAATCGTGATGGCTCTCTGTGTTTTCAAGTGGATATGGGTATTATCACTCTATGTTTTGTTGGAGGGTTTCGCTCTGATTATCCTTGTTGGTCTCTTCCTCACAGTTATGAGGGTAACCTTGTCTAGTCGTATTCGAGTTGTTATGGGGTTGTTGTGTATGTTTTTCAGATTGCCTTTAGGTCACTGTTTATTTTCCAGAGTCATGGTTGTGGGTTTATTACATGGTCGTGCGATTATGTTTATGGTCTTGGCATCAACGTATCTCATAAGTCGGTTATAGGGTGGTCATTATGCCAAAATATATGGTTATTTGGTGATATAATTTATGCCTCGGGCCATCATTCCCACTCGAATTGTTATCCATTGATTCGGTCCTTGAGAAATGCACACAATATACCTCTGTGTGCTCTGGGGTACTTGTCATTGTCCAGTGGACATTCACTTCTCCTCTGCATCATTTTTCTACACTACCTGTCATTGAACTGTTGTGCCATTGAACATATCAGGAGTTATAAGGAGCCACGTGGTTCTACCATGCTTGTATCAAAGGGTCTATGCCTATTTGGTTGATATGTTTGACCTCCAGTCTCTCTGTGCTTTTGATGACCGAGCGAACTCATTTGATTGAATTGGTTGGAAAGTTGTGGTCGGGGATGAGAAATGATGTAGAGTCAAAGGGATGCCTCTTTTTCGTTATGCTTTGGATCGTTCTGTTCTTACAACATAGTGTCAATTGCAAGTGGGTGATTGTTGTGTGTTTCACTAGTCCCGATCGGGATCATGGAAAATTGTGGAAATTATTGACTGTGATTTCGTTGTTTCACCGTGTGTCTATTATGGAGGCATCATGCATGTTTTATTCAATTTCATCATCAGTGACAAAGCTATGGTTTTGTATTATGGTTTCATTACAAGTTTTATTGGTTAATATAATGAAAAGGGCATGAAATTGGACAAGTATTAAAAGTCTGTTCAATTTGGAAAAGGGACATGTGTATATGTTTTATTTGGGCAATTATGAACTATGGACAGTGTTTGATATTTTATAGTGATATATGATGGATAGAGATGGAGCAATGTGGTTGTGTGTTTCTTTTTATTTTGTTTTAAATGAAAGGAAAGGAAATGAAAGAGACCAAGTATCCTCTTAACAAGACTGTTGAAAGTCATAGTGATTATGAGTATGATTACAGGTTGTGTTAATTGAGAATTTTTGAAGAAATTTAATGTGGGATAGTGAACAATTTTGACACACAGTAATTTTTAAATTGCTATTGGTATCGTTTCTATTGAATACAGAGTTGTTTTATGGATTACTTGATTTTTTTTATGAACAATATTTGTTTTTTCCATACCATTCTCTCACGTTTTCACACATTACAAAGTCCCCTCACCTTCCCATATTCATTATCCACTCCATGTTCTTAAAATTAAATTATAGTTAAGTTAAACTCTGTATTATAACAGTTAAAGGATGGCACAGGGATGAGTTGCAGTGATATATTCTTTTGATTTACGATACAATTGATTGTTTGATGATTTGTTGGGCAGTAATCATGATCTACCCCCCTTCATTTTAACACTTTTCACTCAATACAATCCCTCACATATCCCAGAACTCTGATGATTGGATTGCATGAGTATGATGTATTGTTGAGCCAAACTTTGTTTCATATTTACAGAGATTTCATGTATGGTTGTTGAAGAAACTAGTTGCTAATCAATAATGCATACAAGAATGAGGTTTTTTAGTAGAGGTAGCCATGGTCAGGGTAACAGAGAAAGAGGAAATTGGAACAGGGTCCCTAGAAGGCCAAGGTTTTCTATACATTTTGATGCAGACTCGCAAGAGTTGAGCCAACTATTTCAATCTATATTTTTTAACTGGATTGGACAAAGAGTGGTCCAACCTATGCCAGAAAGGCCTCCCTTCCAAGCCCCACATGTCCCTGGTATCCTAGTGCCCCCTCATGTCTCATTACAACCTGAAGTCCCTGAAAGCAACGAATGGAAAGAGATTTCCCATCCAAGAGTCTCCCAACATCGTGGTTGGCCTAACTTGTCTCTACCTGCTCCTCCACATGTTAATCAAATTGTCCAATATCCCCCTGTCCACTCACCAATACAGTCTTCCCATGCAAGCAAAAGGTTAAAAATTGAGGCCCACCGTGCTCCTGGCAAAGGAAGACTTTGCCAAATCCGTGTCATCCCGCATGCATTTGATAGATGATTGCTCTCATGTTATCAATGAGATTAGGGCTAAAGGCTCCACACAGACTAAGGAAGATTCAGAGAAATCAAAGGCTGACAACAACAGAAGGGGAAGATTGCCTCCCATATTGGAAAATATGGGTTTTAAGTGTTTTTAGTTATTGATTGTTGAGCACAGTTGACTTCTGAAATTTTGGACAACACACTATTTTTTGGATATATGGATAATATATTTTTGGATATAATTTCAATTTTCATTGATATAAATTATCAAATTATGAGAGTGATGATGGGAGCCACAAGGAGGGATGTGTTTGATTGATTAAATAGTTGTGTTATGCCTGTTAAAGAACTAAAGAGAGTCACAAGGGGTCCCACCTACTAGTTATTATTTATTAAAAACCCTTATTATGATTTTATTACTTTTCCCCCTTAACTAAAATGTTGGTTGAGTTTTAGTTAACTTAACTAAATAGGTAGTTTAACTACTTCAACTAATTTTGATTTGTTAAAGGCAAAAGGAAAAGGAGGAACAAGGGGAGAATAGAAGGAGAAAACATACTAAGGTATGCTCTTTGAGTTTTATTGAGATAATTCAGTTTTCATTCATTCTTTAATTCATTGAAAGCCTAATTCTCTTTTATGATAGCAGGGTCCTATTGTAGACAGTAAGATTCAGGGCTGAATTACATCATTCAGACACTTTTTTTTTTCAAAGGTGTTGATCTATCTTTGATTGTTTGTGTAGACTTGTCTGTTTGTGAATTAAATTTCATGACTGATAAAGGATATTGTGCAGAGTCGAGTGGGCATAAATCTATGGCAAGTTGATCTAGCTTTTAAAGTTCAGTTTTTTACTTTTTGTCAGAAGTCCTTTTGTATGGTTTTCATCAGGGACATCTAAGTTTGACTTTGGTCCAAACTTCCTCGGGGAATTTTGTAAAGAGAACGAGTCTTTTGATAAATTGGAATGGAATAAACGATTTCTTTATGTCTCATCTGTGTTGATTATTGACTTGATGTTTTTACTTCTATCTCTACATTTATTTATGCATCTGTTATATTCAGAAAATTACATAAATATTGAAATTTTCAACAAACTTTCATTTATAAAAAAATTAGCCTAAGCACTTGTAACCAATACTTGTGGATTAGGAAACAATTGTTGACGGCTATAAACATAGGGTGATGTTATCATCTAGATTTCTTTAGCCAAGTAAGATCTGAAAATGCTTGAGTAAGATCATTTCATATATTTTCCTCAACATTGTGCTTTAAGGGAGGGATAAGCATCACATCAAATTGTGGTTCCTTTTCAGGTTGAATCTATAAGACTACTGGGAAAATAACTTTGAATAATTGTATGGATGGGATCCATAGTGTCATAGACAAATATTTTGTATGAATTCCCTACTAGAAATGATTATGAGTCTTTCTTGGAAAAGTTTCCTGTAAAACTATATAAGCGGTTGAAGTGGCTCAAACAACCACTTGAGTACACGAATAGAGAAAGAAGGGTTGTAGAGTGGAATGATCAAAACTTTCGTGCACTTCATTAGCTAGATTGTCAACTCACCTATGTAGTTGATTTATGGGTGTAGACCATTATCGAAGGTTACATTGTAGAGTTTGTTATAGAATCTTGTTATTAATTTTCAAAAGCATAAGTCAAATCATAGAATCTAGAGGTGAACATGTAGAGTTTAGAAGGAGCTTGCACGTATGAATATATGCTAAGAAGACGTCTGTAAACCCAATAAATAGTGTGTTATATGATCATAATAGATTGGATGAGACAAAAATGTTGGCCCATTTATTTGAAGAGAAACTAGACAATTAGGTGGCAACAAATTAGTAGGGTTGACTCAAGGGAAATTCAACGAGTTTGGTTATGGTTGCTGGCCCCTTTGTTTATTTTCTAGATTGTCACACAAAAGGATGAAAATCCCACCTTTTGTACATTTTTTACCATGTCAAATGGAGCATCAAGATAGCCACACGGTAAGGGGTAGATGCTCATTTTGTGGCCTAATTCATCTAATATTCATTATGTAATATATTGTTAATTTTTAGCTTACTAGGTTAGTTAGGTCTTGACACAATCAACCTTAACTAGTGTAAATATTGCTCTTTTAATTCCAATTAGTCAATATTAGGTGCAAGTAATAGTAATCATCATAGTGGTTTTAGTGGAGCTTTGTTTGGAAGCAATCATGGAGCTAGTCATAATAGTCAAATTTTAATTCCACAACAAGGTCATAGTAGTTTTATTTATTTTAGTAGTTTTTATTTTGAGGCTACCTAAGTTTTTTGGGAAGGGTGTAAAAGAATATGTAGTTCAACATTAGTTTCAGTGTGACTCCACATGGAAATCCAAGGGTACCAATGATGCATAGAAAATAGTAGAGTTTTAGACTACCCTACGATATAGAGACATGTAGTGATATATGAGGTTCATAGACTATCCATGGGGTAGGATAGCCCCAACCCTATATGAAGTTAAGAAAAAAATTGTGACTAAATTCCAGTTACCAAAATCAAAGCAACAGAGTATTGCAAATCTTAAGGATATTCAATAGGTGGTGGGATAATCGGCATGGGACTTTGCTCAATTCTTCAAATACCTAATGGGTCGGTTGACTTTTTGGATTCATGGTACAAATCATAGGGAATGGTATATTGATAGGATAATACCCTTTACCAAAATATCATTGATGGAATAGAAGATCGTGACCCCAAGAGAAGTATTAGAATATACTACGAAGATCGATTCTATCACATGATATCCAAGTAATATGAATATTGCAACCACTAGGGTAGCTCATGAGTTACCTTGGGTCCATTCTCACATTGCAACCTTTACAGAGCATATTCAAGAGTTGACAAAATGTAAGGTGCGGAGAGAGTATATTTTGTGTGTTAATTGTAAGACAGAGGAACATCATGCTTATGGGTGTCCTCTAACTCGAGAGGGAGTTGCACAAAACCCTCCTAATTGTCCTTTAATAGGGATACCTAGGGATGGAGTTGTGCAAGCGTTTGTTGTAGCTCATTTCCAACATGTAGCGCCATTTAAAAACATGACCCCATATTCAAGTACCCACTCAACATATTATTGTGAGATTTGTTGTACTTACAAAAATCCTTTGCAACATTGTCTAATACTGTATAATCACTTCACCATTATTAATAATGTCTACTATGAGTTTTGTAATTCCAACACCCATAGAAAATATAAATGGAGATTCTTATATGCTTTGATTGAGCGAATGGAGAGTTATTCTTTCAAAGTTATAGAAAATGAATAGCTATAGGGTGGAAGAGGTTGAGGAGGAGGATATAGAGGAGGCTTGGGTGGTGGATGGATGGGGCTAGTCATATGTTATAACTATGATAAGGTTATCCATGTCGCCCATGATTTTCCATAGAGTTGGTGACATTGGTGTACACATTGTTTCATCAATGCTCATGCTATTAGCCTACTGAAGACTACTCCACTCGCATTCAACTATGGGAGAATCGAGTAAGGAAACATAATGCAAATCTAATCAATTCAAATTTAAATTCAAATATAGAGAATCAATATCCCACCCTCAATGTTGTAACTAGAGGGAAAAGTAGGATTGGAGTATATGTTAGTATGCCTTTACTTGGTCATGTTAGGAAAGCTAGGCCTGATGCTCCAAAGTTTGATTCTACATAGTTGAAACCCTTTTTCATGGATGTTGTTGAACTACTCAAGAACCTATCTATTCCAACCACTCAAAGAATTATAGAGAGATCTAAGGAGCATGGTTCAAGTTCTACATATCCTTGTCCAAGTTGCAAAAGGATGTCTAATGGAAAATGTCAATGTAATTCATTTGTCCTTGTGTGTAAACAATTTTAGTTATTTTTTGAAATTATTGGTGATGAGTACTTCTTAAGATATTTTTCAATGCATGGTATTCCCCATTAGATCAATGGAAGATGTGGAAGTGGATTTTGCAAGAGTAAAATGTTCATGTATTTTGAGGTCATTGAGATCATGGATGAGAAGGATCCTTACCTTGATCTTCTAGGTATTGACTCGACCTTTGACAATCTAGCCATTATTGATATGAAGAAGGAGATAATGACATTTGAAGTAGATAGTACTTGATTGGTGCAATTGTTGGATCCATATCATGGACTAAGATATACTAGACATGTAGATGATGTTTTTGAAGATAATTTATTTGGTCATTTATATAACCTCATTGCAGGACAATGTGGTGATTATATTAATCAAATTTCTAGTGGACCAGTAAGTTGGAGAAGTATTCACTCTTTTGATAGTGATTTAGAAGAAACATTCCAAAATTGACAGGACCATAAGCATGAGTTATCAATTTGTAGGTGTGTAACAATTAAAATGGTCCACTTTATTGATATAGAGTAGTGGGATTCTCATGTTTATGATGGAACGTGTAGTGTGGAAACATTCCAAGATATTGTGGAACATAGAGTTGTGGAGGATAGGTGATTTCATGCTTTGGATGTTGTGTTATGAGCTACTCTTGCTAGGTGGTGGGCCACCCATAAAGAATACTTTACCTCCTTAGGTGTTGTTCAACTAGCCATGGTCCATAGATTTGTCCCTCCCCTTGAATTTGAATGTCGTGACCTATCTAGAACTAAATGAAAGGAGTTATGTTTTTGAAGTAATACAAATGTAAGTCAAGTCATGTTAGTGTTAAATTTTGGTATGTTTGTTTAACCATAGAGAATGTTACACAATTTTTACCCAACCATAGGCACTTATGCATGCCACTCCCGATCACATTAACCTTTTCTTACATAGATTTTGTACACGAAGCAAGTCTTATAGATAAACCATGGCCATAAATACCAACATTGTTGTAGAAGCAACACAATACCAAGAGAAGCACACAAGAGAGAGATATCAGAAAGACTGAGCAAGGAGAGACTTCACCACTGCAATTGTTGCGTCACCTTCCTCAGACTTACGCCTCCTTCGGTGTCACCATTGTAGCTACTACAACTATTTATCCTTAGACTTGCACCCTAATTGAGTGAGTGAGAGTGTGTATCAAATGAGCTAGCACCTGCCTTTATTTATACTAGTCTATCAGGTGGCTTTTCAAGTGGGATCGACTTCTCTTTCTGGAGCCTTCTCATTCTTTATTATTTTTCTCCTTGGGATGACTTCTCTTATAG
Source organism: Picea mariana (assembly GCA_032191745.1). Lineage (NCBI taxonomy): Eukaryota > Viridiplantae > Streptophyta > Pinopsida > Pinales > Pinaceae > Picea > Picea mariana. The sequence goes on from JASDQU010104045.1 coordinate 28,440, forward strand.
GGTATTTCCACTAATGTTTAATGGTTCTCTTGCTTCCAGAATATTCTATTCTAAGAGCAAAAGTTATATTGGAGGTTAATACCTCCCGCAGCTACCAAAACATCAACAATTACCTACATTGAGAATTATTTGTAGAAGTGGAAAGGAGAGGACCTTTATCCTAGGTTATGAGTACATACATTTGTGAGAAATTTTCATGTTGATTTATCTTATATTGGTGAAACCATAAAAGTCATTACAACCTTATAATGATTAAGCAAGTTTTGTTTTCCGATAAGTTGTGGCCTTGGATCCCCACTTAGATTTGTCTATGGCATCAAGAGATAGTTAGATCTAAGGAGATGGAACATAATATATGGGAACCCTTATGTTGCATAAAAATTGTACATGGTGATGGGGAAGAAGATAACCTACAAGAGTTGTGGCATATATCCTTTTAGGAATTGAGGGTTCTAGAAAAGTAACATATACACACAACACAACTCCAAAGAGTTCTTATCAACAACATTTAAGGTATTGAAAGATCAATAATAGAATTGATCAACCTAAATTCACTTATGTTGGAGACTATTGGAATGAACAAACTATGTCTAAAGTTGTGGCGTTGTTGCGGGAATATGATAATCTATTTTCTCATAACTTCACAAAAATGAAGGGAATAAAAGGAGAACTAGGGAAAATGAAGACATATTTTTGCCCAGACATGAAACCAATTAAACATCACCCCTACAGATTGAATCCACGATTCAAAGAAAATATAAAGAGGGAGATTGACAAAATGGTAGCTACAAGATTTATATTCCTAGTGGATGAGTTGGATCAGATCGGCCCCATAGTCATTCAACGTAAGAAAGGTATTGATGATGTCCAATTTTGTGTTGATTTTAGAAGTCTCAACTTGTCTTGTCTTGTGTACATGATTTTTTCCCAACTCCCTTTAGAGATGAAGTTTTGTACCATGTTAAAGAGAAGGAAATATACCCTTTTAATGATGGATTTCCAAGCTATCACCGAGTTCAAATTGCGAAAGAGGAAAATAAAAATATTACCATCACCATTGAGTGGAGTTATTTTACCTATTATGCCATGTTATTTTGGTTAAAGAATATCATTATTGTGTTCTCTCACATTGTGATAACAAATTTTATAGACTATATCCCTAAGTTCCTAGAATTTTATTGGATGATTGGGCAGTATACAACTTATTGAAGTAGTGCATTTCCATGTTCAGACTTATGTTTGAACAATACCAACAGTTGCATATCTTTGTAAACCTTAAGAAAATGTACTTTTTCACTCCATTTGGAACTTGTACATGCCACATTGTGTGTAGGGAAGGAGTACTGGTGGATCCAACTAAAGTTGTGTTTATTGTGAATTTACCCACCCCAACCAATGTTAAGACACTCCATTCCTCTTTGGGATACACAAGCTAATAAAGGCATTCCATCAACAACTATGCATCAATTACTAAGCCTATGGAGAAACTGATTAAGAAGTCTCAAGTTTTCTAGTGGATTCTTGAATGCGATGTTGGCTTCAATATTATTAAGGAGAAACTAGTAAGTTCCCCCATTCTAGTATTTTCAAATTGGGATGTTGAATTCCATGTCCATGTTGATGCATCTACCATGGCACTAGGGTCATTTCTTATGTAACCAAGAGAAGGTAATCTACATCACCCTATGAATTTTGCAAGTAGAAATTTGTGTCACGCTAAATGTAATTATACCACTACTAAGAGGGAAGAACTTGTGATGGTATATTCTTTGCATAAGTTTTATAATGATTTATTGGGTGAGAATTTTAAAATTTTAATTAACCATTTTTCTTTGAAATATTTAGTAAATAAACATATTTTGGAAGCTCACATATGTCAATGGTTGCTTCTATTTGAAGAAATTTTATTTGAATTTGTTTTTCTGAAACCTGGTAGACATAATGTAGGACTAGATCATTTGTCTGTAATTGAATCAATAGAATATTTGATGATTCGCTTCAAGATATTGATTTTTTTAGGGTAGAATCTATCCTTGACTACCTAGAAAATATTATTTTATCTATGGTCATTGGATCCACCCTTGTAGACTACTCTACAACTCAAAAGAATCATTTGGTCATGCAAGCTATAGACTATCAACTAATTGCAAGATAGTTATATAAGATGGGTGGTGATCAAATTCTTAGGTGTGTGTTGAAGCATGAATAGAAACTTTGTAAATGCCATTAAGGATTTGTGTGTGGACATTTTGGAGGGAAAGAAATTGCTCAAAATATTTTACATGATGGTTTATGGTGAACTACAATGTTTAAGGATGCCAAAGAATATATGAAGGGTTCTGATGTATGCCAGTGAGTGGGAAATCCTTCTAGGAGAGATGAATTTCCATTGTATCCAATCGGGGATCTTCAACCATCCAAGAAATGGGTGGTAGACTTCATTAGACCAATCAACCCACCTACCAAACATTCTAATGCTTGATATTTTATCACCACAATTGAATATCTTAATATTTGGGTAGAGGTTGTACTCACTCAAGACTATTCAATGGATATCGCATCAAGGTTTATATTTGAGAATATTATTTCTAGGTTTGAATGCCTGTGGCATCTAGCAAGTGATCAAGGATGTCACTTTATGAGTTCAACCATCATCACTCTCACTTGGTAATTTCTCATTCAACATCATAAGTGCATCCAAAATAATCTATAGGCTACTAGAGATATTGAATATTTAATAATATATTGAAGCAGGGGTTAATAAAATCCTATTTAGATAACATGGATGATTGGGATGGGAGGGTACAAATGGGACTTTGGGCTTATAGAACTACTACTAATAAGCCACATAAGAATAATCCTTTTAGCTAGTGTATGGATGAGAAGAATTGGTACTTACCAAGTTCACCATCCCTAGTCTATTGATTGCACAAGCTACTCATATGAGAGAGGGAGAATCAGTTGTGGAGTCGCTTTCTAAGTTGATGTAATTGGAAGAGTCTATATTCTTAGCTTATTTTCACCATTCTATGGAAAAAGCACGACAAAATTCCTAGCATGAGTGGCACATCAAGAGTAAGACATTTGATAAAGGTGATTTGGTCCTTTTATATGATAGAAAATATCTCAAGAATCTAAGCAAGTTGTAGATACATTGGTTGGCACCCTATATGGTTGTAGAGATTAGAGATTTTGGTGCCATGTGCTTAGCTCAAATTGATGGGATACTTCAATTGGTTTTGGTAAATGGTACTTCCTTGAAGCCTTGTACCCCAACCCCCTGATTTATAAATTCTATGTTGCTCCTAGGGGAAAGAGCTCAGTTAGGGTTAGGTAAAATTTTGATTTTGATCTAGTTTTGGTATTTTTCATTTCATGGCATGTTGATTCAACTAATTTAGTTCCATTATTCATATTGATTCTTATGTTGTGTCAAGTATATCCCCATATTTTCAGTTCTATTAGTTGGAGTTGTGGTCAAGGGGAGAAGTGTCAGTCGGTCTACTTTTGTCAAGTCTATCCCACCCCTTTGTGGTTAGGGAGGGACAATAGTCATTTCAATACAACAACATTAGTTCATTGCTACTATGTTTCTATCCATTGACAATTTAATTTTTCATGAGTAAGCTTAGTCTAATGTTGTCGATTTTGTTAGGTCTAGGAGAATGAGTTGTGTCGGGTTTTGATAACAGTAAGGTGAGAAGAGTGGTGATCGAATGATGATGAACAATGATAGGGTAGGGGTTAATGTTCTTACAATTGATTCTTAAATTCTTATCAAGTCGTGTTTTGGGAAAGTTACAATGCGATCATTTTGCATGTGTAAGAATTTTTTGCCACCAATGCGTGGTAAATGTAGTTAGTTTTATTTATTTGGACATTAGGTAATGGTTTCAACACTTTGTGTTTTTATTGTTGTGGTTAATAGCTAAATTTCAAGTCGAATGCCTCTAATTTAGTCGCATCAACCAATGACATTTTAATTATTCAATGAGTCCAACCTGCCCTTTTCAGGGTTTTTCAGCGAGGTCTTAAATTGTAGTTTACATTTATGGGGAAATTTACAAGTGCCAAATCAAAGGAAGTAAGGATATGAGAGGTTGTATCTAGTGATATCATTGACACACAAGTTGAGTTTCTTAGTGATTTGCATGGAAATATTGAGCAAACATGGCTGATTGAAAATGAATTTACTAACAGAGATTTGTTCCCAAACCTCCAATTGTCAATTTACATGGACTAGGTTCCATTGGATGATGGGAACCTTGCTCACATTTGGAAAGCAGATTTTGAGCGTTGGTGAGACTCTATGCTTATGACTACATTGGACCTCCTGAATTTCGACATCATTGGTGAGGTTACTCGATGCACTAAATTTTTCACAAGTCACAATTACCATAATGCTTTGTTGTTAAATAGGCCTTATCCAATCCATGCTCAGGACATCCGTGAGCTCATTGCACTACCAAATGAAGGGTCAAACATGACATAATAATTTCAAGGTGTCAGGAAACACAAGAGGAGAGTTGGGGAACCAAGGCTTTATGAAAAATACGGAATGAAGAGGAGAGGTCATGGATCCATCATCAATATGATTTATAATAACCAAGTTTAGGTTTCATGTTAGCTCATCAATTGTAGAGTTATCAATAAATCATATAGAGGTGAGTTTTCATTGGACATTATGTCTGTGGTGGATTTTTACATCTAGGGCCTAAGGTTGAATTGGTGCAGTTTCATATTGAGTGAGCTTCTCATTGCATGTGTAGATGCCTATGTTTTAGGAGCCCATTTTAGTTTTTTCTACTTGTTGTTAGTATTTACCATGTATAAATGGATGCCACCATGGGGTCGATAGTTGTAGTTCATGACAGGTCAAACCATTATTGTCATACATAATAAGGCATGGAGTGCTAAAATGGGTAGTGTTCGAAACTAGTCTTTCCATGAGACTGCCTTTGTGAAGTTGTACAAAAGGATGATCCTAGCCACCAATTCTTCTATTTGAGTACCCAAGTACTTAATTGATGCTTGTGTGGGGAAGATATGGTTCAACATTGATAAAGAAAATTGTTTATGTTCATCCATAGGGTGTAGATAAGGAAAAAATCAGGGTTTTGGCTATACCATTTTATCCCATAGATCAAGCCTCGTAAAAGGAGTTCTATTCATAGTCAGAAGTCCAAAAGAATTCCTCAAACATCGAAGTTGTGTACATACTACCAAAGGTTTTTCAACTACCTCATTTGTAAGCATGAGGCAAGCAAGTTGCACAATGTAGTGAGGTGCATGAGAAGAGGAAAGTCCTAGTGTCAAGTTTAGAGTCCAACCCTAAGGGTGTCCCAACATTTGTTGAGGGTGGTACCTCTGATTTGCAGGTAGTTGCATAGGTCGGTTTTCCTCTAGTGCTCAAATATAACATCCTCAACAATGCTCAGATATTAGGTAAGGACCTGAAACAATATCTTATCCAAGTCTGCACATTTTTGGAGGGGATCATTCCTTTCAAGAATCCATGGGTTTTTAATTCCTCCTTCCCTTCACTTGTATCCCTCTACACCTATGATTGGTCCTGTTATTTTCTTTTTCATTCCATTTAACTCATCCTTCCACCGGTGTTCTTACTTACAAGGGTTACCAAATGATGTTATATACGAATTTGTCCAACTTTCCTAATCATAACTTATTGTCATCCATTGAGGATGACTTGGATTCATTTGAATATTATGAAGGCTAGCAAGCAAGGAAAATTCTAGTTATCATTATTAATGACTACCCACAAACTACTAATGCAAATACTTTAGGTGTCATTGTGGAGCATGAAGATAAGATAGGTTCACGGGAGAAAACACATTCTCTAGGTGCTATAGGTACTAAATCTCAACCTATTCCCTAACACACTATTTCTAATACTATTGAATAGTTGTGGAGTGGTAGTACAATAGGCTCTAGTGATGGTGAAGATCCTAAACGCCCATCATCTAACTTTAGTCAATTCTTGAATGATGCTCCAATTGAAGAAGACATTATCATGGATGAGCGAAGTGGTGTAGATCCAGAGGAAATTTCTCTTCCTTAGGAAACTCCACTTGTCCTTGATTCTCAAATTAATTCCTTCCTGAATCAACTACCAGATATGGCCTTGTTGGATCAATTAGAACAAGACCCTTGGTACCAATAAATCATGTTGTGGTTATAACAAGAGAATAAAGATATTACACCATTCTTAACTAGGGCCACCCAAGATAGAGTTCTTTGGTAGGATTAGTGTTCATAGGGACCACTTGATTCGGAGGCCTAAGCCCCTTCAAAGTTTGAGTAGTTGATTACAAGTGGGATGCCATTCAATTGGTGTCACCTAGAGGATCTCACATTACCCAAACAAAATAAGATATTATGCTACAAAAGTGGTCCCTATCTAATTTTTTTAGGATGTCTCAGATAATTACTGATGAAGCTACCTCTTGACTTATTATCATTGATAAAAAGGATGAGGAGTTGCAAAAAGTTAACCAACAATTACAAGTTTATCCTGTTGAGGTGACTTCTAAACAAAGATCTTTAGCTGCAAGAGAAGTTGAAAGCAAAGAATGAACTCAATATGGTCCACATCATATTATAAAACATGTGGCCTGAGTTGAAAGAGGTCAATGTAATTATTCCATATTTTTCCCAAATTGACCTCCTGCTAAATAGTTCAACATGGTTTCTACATCTTGGGGCTAGTGGTGGCAGAAAAAAACCACCTTACAAACTAAATTCGATATTGCACATTCTTAGGATAATCAACAACTATTGGAGTTGATGGAGAAAGTAAATATTTTGGCTATAGAAGCAAAAGTGGTACGTGAGTAGTTGCAAAAAGAAACTAGCGAGAATCAACTTATCCATAACATTGTGTAAGATGGGATGTGATTGATTCAGCACTGTGAGAAACCTATTTAGGAGCTTAGGGAAAAGATCCAACAATTAAACAGTGAGGCCTACGTGCTCAATAATCACTTGAAGAAGAGGGAAAACTTCCAAGAAATCCAGTTGTGGATGAGAAGTTAAGAGAATTACATGACACGACCTTGGCAGGTAGAAATGCTCTCAAGGGGTTCCAACCAGCTACCTAGGAGACTTATTTCAAGCTACAATAGCTCAAAGCTTTTCCATATTCAAAATAGGAGGTGGTAGCACAAATGAAACCAAATACACATAATCAAGATAAGGGTTGGTCCTTCATTATTGATACATCCATTGTGATAGATAAGTGGAGCAAGCAATTGGAGTAGTTTAAGCAATTTTATGTGCATTCTCTCGCCTTGGTTCCAGAATTGGCCCCTTCATTTGAAGGGAATCATATTATACCTAGAAGCAGGTCAATGGGGTTGAATTGAGGGTGGGTCAACAAGTGTGCTTAGGTCTTGTTGGCCTCTTTGTTATTTTTTTAGATAGTTTCTCAAAAGGATGAACAATGTGCCATTTGGACAATACTAACCATGTCAAATGGAGCATCGAGATAAATGCACAACAAGGTGAAGATGAAAATTTCACAACCTAAGTCAAAAGGTAGTTATTATGTAATGTATTGTATTTATTTAGCTAACTTGGTCAGTTAGGTCTTAACATAGTCAACCTTAACTAGTGTAAATATTGTATAAGTAGACCCTTCGGGGCTACAAGAAATAGGTTAGAAGGTTGATTTTTGTTGGTAATGTTGATAGGTTGTATGTTGGTGACATATTTGATTGTACTATTGTGAGAGACCCATGCTCCTATTGCAAGAATATGACTGTAAGGATATACTAAATATTTAGAATGAAGAGCCCTCTTTCAATTTCAATCATGGTGTCTATGTGATGTGATATATTCTATTTACTCATTTTCTAGTTTATGAATGTTTAATGGATGGCATGTTTTTTTTATATGAATTCTTCCTACTTGTGGATATATATCCATGGTTTTATGTTGAATGCATCAACACTTAATAATGAATCACCTTCTATCTCGCAACCTCCCTCTCCATTATTAAATATCTTAACTATGCTTCAGGTGATACCTTCTCTCTTTGGGAGATTAAATATGTGATCTATCCAGACTGCATCGAAGAACTTTGTTAGACACCTAATGATAACCTTGATTCTAAAAAAGAACCAAGAAAATATGAAATGAGCAAACTAGAAGGTCCAAACGAACAATCATTTTGTGAAGATAAAGATTACAAAGAAGAACAAATAACCATGGTGATTAGGAACACGACTAACACCATGGATGATAATAAATGGTATAAGTTAGCGATAAAATGCACAAAATGTGGATTACAAAACCACTAGATTTGTTTATGCTACACTCGTCCATTGCATGTTGGGGTCAACTGTTATAGTGGTTTATGCCACGACCAAATATTATGATGGAATTCATAGGATGATAATGAATGGATATATTGATCTATAGATAATTATTGATGCAAAGATAATCAATATATATATATATATATATATATATATATATTTCCCCAAAGAAGAGTTATGAAAAGCTAAATAGTCTCATCACAAAATGAGGACCAACTCTAAGGTGGGAAGGAGTTGTTAAGAAAATGGACATTGACAAAAGACCTCCATAAAGATAAAATGAACAAAGAATTAAAGGACGAGCTCACTCTGATGATAGTCTAGATGATATCAAAGGTTATTTGGATTGCACATTTATATTGCTTGGCTAATTGAGTGGTTATACTTGATTGAGCAAGAGTGAGATGATGGAGACTAGATCGTTTGGTCCTAGATTATAAAGGAGCAATTTCAACAACAACTATTATGGATAGATAAGTGGTAGTTCGATGAATTTTCTATATATTCCTATGTATTTTGGCTTATAGTTGAGAAATTTTCATTGAGAATATCCTATTAGCATAATGAGAGGGAAGGACTATTAAAACCCTTACACTATATATTGATGTGGGTATATAACTATTGGAAGTATTAAGATTAAAGTACAAGATGAGATAGATGTTTAACGCTTTGAAAGAACGAGACACTTGATATTGAAAGGATAGGGGACTAGTTTTAAAATCCCACGTACCCCTAAATTCGAGTCTAGAGATTTCCAAGACACCTCACAACATCACCCAATTATGTATGATTATGTATTTTTAGTATCCAAGAGTCAGCGAGGAATGTATTGGAGACAAATAATTATTTTAGTATCATTCGAAGGAGGCATATTCCATACAAATTTCTGGTGAAATGTAGAGGACAATCATATAAGAAGGGCGATATTGATGAACTAGACTATGTGGCCTATAGACTAGACCCTATATTCATCATTCATAGGTTGGACAAGTAATACACACTAAATTTTCTAATGTAATTCCACAAGGATTCATACCCTTAAAATCATTTTCATAGTTGATGACAACTTTGCAAAGTCGTGAGATTCTTAATAGTTCTTAAAAAAAACTTTTAAAATCAACCTTTTTATTTTTTATATAATGCAATTTTTGTGTGTCAAGTGAGGATAGCCAAAAATAACCATTATACAAAAGTTATGAATTTATGTATTTAAAAAAAAATAAGAATTTATGCATTTAAAAGAAAAAATAAAAAGACAAAAATATTAAGTGCATAATTTTTTAAGTACAACAAATCGCAAAATTTTAAAAACCCTCCTTTTCTAAGTGTTTAAATATTTATTGGGCTTTAAATAATGAACAAGTCACAAAAATCAATTGTTGTAAAATTTAATATACCCAAAATTTCCGTGAAGTTTTTTTTGGTTTATTTTATAGGGTTAGAAAATTATTTGAACAATGCTTTTGTGTTTTTAAGGATGTTCTATAGATATTTATGAAACATAAAAATGTAAATGAATTTTTTCCATTGTTATTTGAAAGAATAAGATTGAACGCTAGTAATTTAAGGTCATTTTATTTTTTTTTACAAAAATTGTTAAATCTATATTATAAAGAGTTGCAGTTAAGTTGACCAGCAGGGAAGTATAAAGTTAAGTTGAATAGCAGGGAAGTATAAAAGATAGTTGACATGGAATAAGATTGGCAATGCAAGGTAGTATATGTCACAAACAAAAATTTCTAGATCATTTTTTGTTGTAGCTTTTAAAAAAAAATTGTTAGTGTATACTCTAAAAGATATGCATAATATAAGTATTGATTTACATATTATAAAAGTTAATGAAAGATGTTTTTGTCAATGGCTTCATCTTGTCCAATATTGATAGGATGGGATTCCTAATTATCGAGGTCTACGTCCTTCATCATTTGATGCATTATGTCTTCTTCCTTAAGGTCTTTCTAAACAAAGTTGACTAATACTATGTAATTAGAGGTAGTTGAGTGTGAGCCTTTATTGAGATTATAGACCATGTTCCTTAGCATGGAGCACTCTACTTCCAACACTTGGATTTGTTGCTTATGTTGAACCAGAGTGTCCATGACCAAAGCATTCTAAGAGATACACTAATGTTAATTCTCATGAACTTTGGTGGTTACTGAGAAAATTGAAGTTATGATGTTATTAATAAATTCCTCATGTCTGTAGAGAACTCTGCAAAATTTGTAGGCTTGCCTATAATCCATATTTAGAATCTATTTCCCAATTAGGGAGGAATTTTAAGGAACCCAAAGATGTGATTTCCAAAAGACAACCCTTATATTCCCTTTAGATTGGCGTTGCAAAGCCACTCAAAATGTCAACTCACAAGGGTTATGCCAAGAGGCGTAGAGTAGGGTGGATGAGGGACGGTCCACAAATTCTAGCACCCAAACTACAAACAAAGCCACCAAACAACCCAAAAGGAACCTAAGGTCATAAGCACCCAAAACCCTAGGCACCACAAAAACAACAGGAAGACAACAAACAAGGCACCATGAAACCATTGAAACCCTTTGCACTAAAATAAAAAATTTCAAATCACGGGCTAGAGGCAATGATAAATTCTTACTAGAAAGGCAAGCATGTCTAGTACTGACCACCACCAAAATTTGTCACTAAAACCACCTACACACTTAGCCATTATCCCACCTGAGTTTTGAGATATCATACCAAAGGTTTCAAAATATTGGCCAAGAGTTATTGCTAACACGTGTGAAGCTAGTAGTATTCATTACATTTAAAATACTATACCTCTACTGAAAACCTATCTTTTTGGCGCTTCTGAGGTCAACATGCATGCAACGATGTCAAAAGGGGATTTAGACCCTCCGCTTGAATTTGATACCGATGCAAAGGCTTTTCAACAACTTATTGGTTCCCTCGAAAAAACACTCTTCTCGCACACACATTCACGATTCGTTAAGAAGCTCGATCATATCCCTGAAATTAATATCCCTTGTGTCTCGACTCACTGCAAGGCTCTAGCATACATAGAATCTTTAGTCGGTCAATTCATAGGGATTTGTCCTTCTCCGTGCCAAATGGAATCTTTGTTGGCTCGAAACTGGCAACCTCTTATTAGGGGCAGACTCAACCATTTCTTCTGCAATAAGGGTTTCTACACCTTCTTTTTCGAGTTTAAACCAAGATAGGGATTTAATATTTCATAATGGGCCATACTTCTATGGGACTAGGGGAATGTTTTTGAATCGTTGGATGCTTTATTTTGATTGGGAATGTGATATCCCTCAACCATCCATGTTTGGGTTTGTCTCCCCCAATCTGCCTCTTCATTGTTGGGGAGATGACATTTTAAAGTGCATAGGAGATTCCCCTGGCAAATATATTGATAAATTTGAGCCAAAAATGTCAATTTATGCTTGTGCATGAATATGTGTAGAAGTAGATTTGGATAAAGATTTGAATCCATCAAGCTCTCTCTGGATGGATGGACTCATGTTCAACAACTTGACTATGACCAACTTCCTTTTAAGTGTAAATTGTGCCATGGATATGGACATTTTGCATGAAATGCCCCAAAAATCAATGAGGGAACCCTGCAGCAAGTGGAGAACAAGAGGAGGAATGGAAACATGTAAGGAAGAAAAAAAATATTGGGAAAAATACAGGACAAATCCCTGGCTCTTCAAACCCTAATCTCCCAAATAACCCACCCCAGAAGCCCACATCAACACTTAACCCTAAGGATAATTAGAGAAATCAGAGAAGCAAAACCCAACATGAAACCCAAGCAGCTACAAGAAATATATTTGAAGCACAAGGATAACTTATAACAGACAAAGGAGTTGATGAAATGGAAGATTCAAATCACAGATCGTCAAGCACTGCCCCTCTTGAGCTTGATCTTCAGCACCCAATGGAAGAATAGGTTGAATCAGATGAAGAAGAAAGCAATCAGTAAAACCTCGTTGAAGGAACCCAGTCAGAAAACCAAGAAAAAGTGACTACAAGGGAAAAATTGTGACAAAATGTGGAAGATGGAGAAATCCCAAATGAAAAAACTCACAAATCAGGTAGGAAAACAAATAGTGATTCTAGAGAGGAGGTGATAAACAAAGAAAAAGCAATGGGAAAAAAACACTCAATAGAAATCTCAATAGGCAACATGGGAAAAAGAGGAAGCAACAAAGGAACTGAGTCTCAAGTCCCTCCGATTTCGGGAGGGCAAGCCTCTTCCCTTCATAAATAATGAATGAGGACTAGGAAAAACTTCTAGAGCAAGTCTAGTATCAAACATCGCAATAATAAGCGATTTTGAATTGGTTATCAAAAGGATTTGAAGGACAAGAAATAGCAAGCACCATAGTCTCCAATGAAGGACAAGAAATAGCAAGCACCATAATCTCCAATAAATCTATCAACAAGTCACACTTGAAGAAAGGAAATTTCCTCAAGTCGAATATTACCACATACTTCGACATCAAAATGGCATGGTTGATTCTCTTGCCAAAGGGGAAAAACAACTAAAACAAGGGCTCTTAAAGAAGAATGGGGTTTTAGTCTCTCAACACCTTCCTTAGGAATATCCATTGCACATTAAAACTTATGGTCGATATGACCCGACAATCATTAACACTCACGCTTATGTTATCCTCCAAATACCTTGCATCCACCCACCTCCTCCATCGAGGTAAACTCTCCACTTGGAATATGATCTCATCAATTTGTGTGAACGGTTGCCCTGTGCTTGTCCGGGAGTTTCCAATTCTATGGAGGCGCAACCAGCCTCTGTGCCATTGCAATTCCTATGAACTGGTGAAAAGGAAGGAGCATGCGAGGGCTCAACAACTTGAAATAGCAGCTCTGCATGAATCAAATGCCCAATTGGAGCAGGATAAGGAGATGGACATAATTCTGAAAGAAGTGAATTGGCACTCCTGTCAAATTTGAATGCATCATCAAGCAATCCGGGAAACCAAGAAAGCTTAGGTAAACCACACCCCACATCAGCAACCTCCAGCCTCTTCAATGGGATCATGTGTTTCGATTGAAGTAAACCAAAACATGCACCCTCTGTTGGACCCCTAATTTCGTACTTTCAAAACTAGATTTTGCAATTTAGAAACCCTAATTTTGTACTTTCAAAACATTGATTTTAGCATGTCTCCAAAGGGGATTAAATTGAAATTAGTCCAAATTTAATGAAATTGGCACTGCATAAAATGAACTAAAAATCAATACAGTATAACAAAATGACATTATATTGGATAATACTTGTTTCTTGGGTTGTCCAATGCATGAAGCTAGTTGATCCAAGGATATATTAAATTAGGGCAAATTTGTACTAGATGACCCTTCTTTTTAAAAGTCAAAGAAGCTATAGTTAGAAAAAAAACAACTTAGAAAAAAAATTCATGACATGCATAGACCATTATTGAATCATCATGAACCATATCATCACTAAACCGTTAAGTGAAATCACTACAAGAATGTCATCCATTTCATTTATGCAACATTAGACAATATGCAATGATAACATCATTAAGGTTCCATCATCAAAATGAAAGGTAATGTTTTTAGTATCTATATTATCATAATTATTTTATTTTGGAGATGTAGAGAGATTGTTTTTTCAAGGAAAGAATCAAATTTGGTCATTCCAGAGATTATCAATGGCACCAAGGCTAGTCAATCATCCATTATGGATCACTCCCCCTTATTCATTAAAATTTGTGAATTGATCCGAAATGATCTTTTAAAGACTATGGTTAAGTTTTAAAGCATGAGTTCATTAACCAATTAGGAATTGATGAAATAAGAAGAAATTAATGAGATATCATAGCAGCCATAATAAAAAATGCATATTTGAATGTAAACACAAAGAATCAGCAAACCATAACAGCGAAGTTGTTAACGAAGTTTGACAAGATTGCCTACGTCTCCAGGCCTTTGTCTTAGTGGGTGAGGCTTTCTTATTTCTCTTCAATGCTTCAAAAGTATATCAAAAAAGTGTCAAATGAATTACAAACTAGTCTGGATTTGTTCCACTCGACCTGTAGAATCTGACACAACTGATGGCACAGAAAATGCTTGAGCATAGCTCCCGAAATTGTCTCGCAAAGTTCCCCTCCTCAATGGATTCCCTGCATAAAAATGGATTTGGATTTCAAATTCCTCATCATTTCTCTTGTTATGAACCTCTCTAATGTTGCTAAGAACCCCTAGTTTATATAGATTTGAAGTGGACATCAACCTCCCAACTTCCTCCCAAGATCTGGCCTCAAATCGGGATCCAGATCTCCCAATAATGGGCAAAAATCAGGCTTTTAATCATAAAAAATCCAAAAACTTTAGAAAAAACCCACATTGGCAAAAATTTGGGCACGCAGCCCCCTTTCTCCGGGCTCCTAGTCGCATGTGCTCTGCCATGTGGTCAAGGGCTGGGCTAGCGTGCATTGGCTCCCTTGATTCTGGGTCCTGGTCATGTGGTTATGGCCCATGTGGGCAAGCCCTTACCTCTCATGCGCTCCACATATGGTTGTGTTGAACAACTGAGAGGGGGGGGGGGTGGGTGAATCAGTTGTACCCGTGCTTAAACAATTATGCTTATTTTAAACTTTTTACACAACATTTAATGACAGTCACAATAATGCAGGGAAGTAAGCAATAAAACATTCAACATCAGTCACACATATGAGATACACAGAGACAGATATTTCCTGAGGAAACCCATACATGGTAAAAGCCTCTTCTTCTTTATATGATAAGTAATCTTTACATTCTTTACATTATCATACATATGAGCACCAACTCATAATGAGGCTACTACCTCTGTTTTGCAAGTTGCTACTTGCTGAGAGCACCAACTCTCTGGATTCTCTAGCACCAACTAGAAGGAAGCACCAACTCCCTAGTTTCTCTAGCACCCACTAGAAGGAAGCACCAACTCCCTAAGTGTTCCAGCACCAACTAGATGGAAGCACCAACTTCCAATCACACAAGCACCAACCTGTATAACAAAGAACAACAGTTCTCCCTTGCACCACCCTGCCAACCTTGTTTCTCTAGCTGCAACCAGATGGAAGCTACAAATCCTTGTGTTCAAGCACCCACTTGAACCTATGAGGACAACAATCCTCCCTAGCACCTCCCTACCACCCTGAAATATAAATCTTTTCTACTGAAACTTATTACAGTGATATAATGTTCATCAATGGTTTACCAGTCTCATCACTATTCTGCTACACTGCCCTTCTCTGTCTGCCTCACTATCTTCATGCACACATCCTTGCAATTTATGTTCTTCTGCCTTTTATGCTCTGTGTGCCATGTCCCTTCAATGCACCATTCCTCTTCTGTGCATTTCAGCTACTGCACTCTGCTTCATTCTACACATCTGAATCATTCTCAACAGCCCCCTCTCTTCTTTTGTTTTGTATCCATGTAGTCTCTATGCCTCTTGTGCATGCTATCTCTCCATGCTTCTGCATTCTCTCTCCATCTCGAGTCACCTCCACATCAGGGAGTTTTTGCCACTTCACTCTTCCACCGCTATCCCATCTCCTATGTGCCACATTGTCTCTCTCTGTTCTGCATCTCCTGCTCATTGTCAGTGCTCTGCCTGATCATCATGGTAACTCTTCAGCTTCTCTAGCGGTTTCACCCACACATCCATCATCACTGGGTGTTATCTCGAGATTCCTTAACTTCTTTGGCAGTTGAGAATCTTTGTCTTCTCTGTCATAGACGAGCTCATCCTCTGGCAGAAACCATCATTTTTTTCTAGCAGTTACACTGTGAAGTGGAACAGTGGCCCTTCGATCTTATTCAAATTCATTTGCACCGTTGAATTGACTTCATTGAATCTTGCGTTCAATTTTCCATTTCGCACTTCGGCATTTCGACAATCCTGTTGTGTGGCATATCGACTCTCCAAGTCGTGATCTCCGAAACTTCGAAAAAGGAGCTTGTCGCTTCAAGCTTTTCTCTACAGCTCTTCAACCATGTGACTACGAGAGGTGATCGAACACTTATCCATATAGTGTTTTCGTGATTTCGCTTCTCGGCACTTCGACGTTCCTATGGTGATGAGTTCTTGATGCTCCATGTCCCGGTATCCGAAGCTCCGAAATGGAGCTTGGTTGCACTAGCTCTGATCATTTTGGAATTTCACATTTTGTCCTTTTGTGATTCTTGCGATGAAGAGTCTCGTCACTTGACTCTTCCAACTCCCGGTATCTGAAGCTTCGAAATGGAGTCGGATCAACGGTCCATACCCTAGATGATTCGACGGTCCAGATCTCTTTGTGATTTCGCACATCACGATTTCGACATTCTTGACGTGAGAGTTCTTGACAACTCCACCTCCCGGTTTGCGAAACTCCAAAATGGAGTCAACTCAACTTTTTGGCTTTTTGCACTCCGCAACTTCGGGATTCCTGTCGTGAGAGTCCTTGACATCTCCAACTCCCGGTATCCGAACCTCCGGTATGGAGTCTTTGATATTTTACGATTTCTCATTTCGCGACTTCGGGACTCCTGTAGTAAGATTTCTTTACATCCCCAACTCCTGGTATCTGAAATCGTCCTCCTTCTTCCGGGATTTCGACATTTCACATTTCGCAATTCTGGGACTCCTGATGATGAAGTGTCTTGACTCTTCCAACTCCCGGTACCCGAAATTGTCCTCCTTCTTCCGAGATTTCGACGTTTCACATTTCGTGATTCCGAGACTCATGATGATGAAGAGTCTTGACTCTTCCAACTCCCGGTATCTGAAACTCCGAAATGGAGTTATTTCTCGGTCTGCGAAACTCTTCGTTTATGTGCCTATTTCGGGATTTCAGGATTCCGGATATCGCAACTCCGGGACTCCTATGTTGAAGAGTCTCAACTCTTGACTTCTCAATCTCCCGGTATCTGAAACTTTGAAATGGAGTTATTTCCTGGTCTGCACAACTCTTGTTGATGTGCCTCTTTCGGGATTTTAGGATTTCGGATTTCGCAACTCCGGGACTCCTGTGTTGAAGAGTCTCAACTCTTGACTTCTTAATTTCCCGGTATCCAAAACTTAGAAATGGAGTTTACGCTTCTGATATTTCCATGCCATTATCCCTGTGTTGTTGATATTCCTTGCCTGCCTGTTTTCCATCAAATGAACAAACACACTCTTGCACTCTGCGTGCACCATTGCACTTTCTCTTCTGAGCTTACGTTGTCCCTGTTTTGTCATCACTGCATACTGTGATCTTGCCATCAATGACAAGCACACCTGCCTGATAAACATGCCAAAAATCTCCCCCTTTGGCATTAATGGCAACCCTGAACGACTGCGCTAATCTGTTTGGACCTCCAATTGTAGCATCTAGTCTGGACCACTCCTTTTCTCCCCCTTTGACATCAATGTCAAAGAAAACATGCTCCCCCTGAGTTGTTGCAGAATTTTTAGGGGGTATCAGATATTCAATCAATACAAAACTCCCCCTAACAGGATGGACTCTCTTAGGTGTGAGATGGGATGACACCCAGCTTCTGTCGGAGATATTCAAATGGTGTCTTGGCTAGGGGTTTAGTAAATATGTCTGCAATTTATTTTGTGGTTGGAATGCAATGGACCTTAACAACCTGATTGGTGACCTGCTCTCTCAAAAAATGGTATTTTATGGGAATTTGCTTGGTCTTGGAGTGGAATACAGGATTCTTAGACACACTGATGGCACTAGTGTTATCACAATGAATTGGGATCGGTGCAGCGTATTTTACCTCCAAGTCTGCAAGTGTCTGAATCATCCATAATACCTAAGTGCAACAGGTAGCAGCAGCAATGTACTATGCCTCTGTAGTTGATAAGGAAATGGAACCTTACTTTTTACTAAGCCATGCTACTAATGAGTCACCCAGGAAGAATGCTCCTCCACTGGTGCTTTTTCTCTCATCAACACAGTTTGCCCAATCTACATCTGAATAGGCAGTTAACTGAAAATTCTGATTTCTGGGATACCACGGACCATAAGTCATTGTTTCTTTCAAATACCTGAATATCCTTTTGACAGCTTGCAAATGACTCTGTTTAGGTGCAGACTGATATCTTCCTACCATTCCAACATCATGCATTATGTCTGGGCGAGATGCTGTGATGTACATCAGGCTTCCTATCATTGACCTATATGAACTTTGATCAACATCAGGTGAGTCATCATCCTTGCTTAATTTGCATCCAATAACCATAGGTGTACCCACAAGTTTAGAATCTTCCATTTGAAACCTTTTCAACATTTCTCTTAGATATTTTTCTTAAGAAATGAACATCCCTTCAGACCTCTGAGTAATTTGCAGACCAAGAAAAAATGACAGTTCACCTATCATAGACATTTCAAACTCAGACTCCATGGCAGAAGCAAACCATTGTACCAATTGATTCTTATTACATCCGAAGATGATGTCATCTACATAGACCAACACAATGAGCAAATCATTACCCTTTGTTTTGATATATAGATTATTGTCTATTGTTCCTCTCTTGAACCCTTTGTCTTTGAGATACGTATCCAGTCTGTGATACTAGGCACGAGGGGCTTGTTTTAACCCATATAAAGCTTTCTTCAGCTTGCATACTAAGTCAGGGTTATCAGATAGTTCAAAACCCTCTGGTTGTTCCATATAGACTTCTTCATTTAAATCTCCGTTTAGAAAAGATGACTTGACATCCATTTGATAGACTTTAAACCTTTTATGACAAGCATAGGCAAGAAATATTCTGATAGCTTCTAATCTTGCTACGGGCGCAAAAGTTTCATCAAAATCCAGTCCTTCTATTTCAACATAGCCTTTATAGACCAATCTTACTTTGTTCCTGACAACTTGTCCCTGCTCATTCAACTTATTCTTAAAGATCCATTTGGAACCAATGACATTTTTACCTTCAGGTCTATGAACCATCTCCCATGTATTGTTTTTCTCAATCTGATCAATTTCATCATTCATTGCTTTAACCCAATGGTCATCTTTGCTCGCTTCGTTAAAATTCTTGGGTTCCAGCATGGATATGAAAGCTATATGTGATTGTTCATTGTTTTTTATTAGCTTTCTCCTGGTTTGTACACCTTTGTCTTTTTCACCAATTATCTGACTTGCAGGATGATTCTTTTGAGTGATTCTAGAGGAGGAATTTGAAGTTGTCTATTGATTTGAGTCTGTCTGAGTATCTGTGTCTTCATCTGATTCAGAGTCTTCATTTTCTGATTCTTGGACTTGTTCATCTTCAGCTTTAGTTGTGTCTTCTGTAGAAGACTCATTACTGTACACCTCTCTTGCTGGGATTCCCTCATCAACTTTTACATCAATACAGTCAACCATTTTATGCAGCCTCTTATTATAGCATCTGTATCATTTGTTGTTTGTAGCATACCCTAAGAAGATACCTTCATCAGCCCTATCATCATATTTGCCAAGGTTCTCATCATTATTCTTCATGTAACATTTACTCCCAAAGACTTTGAAGTGTTTAATTGAAGCAGGTCTCCCATACCACAGTTCATAAGGTGTCTTGTCAGTTTGTGGTCTGAGGTGGGCTTTGTTAAGAACATGGACTGCTATGTGTATTGCTTCTACCTAGTAGGTTTTACCAATGTTCTTCTCATTCATCATTGACCTGGCCATTTCCTGCACTGTTCTGTTTTGCCTCTCAACTACTCCATTTTGTTGTGGAGTTCTTGGGATGGTGTATTCTCTCTTGATCCCATGCTTATCACAAAATTCCTTGAAGTCACTTGACATAAACTCTCCTCCTCGGTCTGATCTTACTGCCTTTAACCTCTTGCATGTTTGAGTCTCAGTTAAAGCCTTAAATATTTTAAACTTCTCAAAAGCTTCAGCTTTTTCCTTGAGAAAGGCAGCCCAAGTAAGTCTGGAGTAATCATCAATAATCAACATGAAGTAGTTTTCTTTCCCTATGCCTTCCTGTCTTGATGGTCCACATAAATCCATATGAACTAGTTGGAGTGGTTTCTCTGTTGAAGTAAATCTCTTGGACTTAAACTGTGTCCTGGTTAGCTTTCCTACTTGGCAGGGTTTACACATTGAATCTTGGGGCTTTGATATTCTCGGAAGATCTTTTACTGCCTCGAGATTTTTGAGTTTGATTAAGTGGTCAAAGTTTAGATGTCCAAGTCTCCTATGCCATAACCA
>JASDQU010104045.1:49030-65010 GCA_032191745.1 Picea mariana
CTTGGACATGAACACCACTTCACATCCTCTGTCACACATTTGACTTACACTGAGCAGATTATGTTTCAGCCCATCTACAAGTAGAACATCTTGGGCTTTTCCTTTTCCATTATTTAAACTCACCATCCCTTTACCCTTTATTTTACCTGGAGCATCATTTCCAAAGGTTACATTTCCTGATTTTATTTCACTTAGAGATAGAAACTTACCTTTGTCTCTCGTCATATGTTTGGAGCATCCACTGTCTATATACCAAGGGTTCATTTTTCTTTGAGCTGACAACACTAATCCACACTTGTCACTTTCTTTCTTCTTCCACACCTTGACATTTTCAGCAGGGGAATTCAAATCTGGTTCATAGTTCATTAATCAACAGTCAACAGATTTATGTCCATAGTTATGACAGATGTAGCATTCAATCTCATTGTTCAATGCGTCAAAATTATTATTGCAGCGTTGTCTACTTATTGACTGTTGATTATTTCTTGACCTCCTTAGTTGCATGTCTCTAAACTTAATTTGGCAATTTGTAATCTGTGAAGGTTTGTTACTTGGCTGTATCATTCTTTGTTGTGGCAAGTATTTATTCCTTTGAAATCTTAATTGCTTATGTCTAAGTCTTAAGGAACACTTTACATCTTTGTGACCAAAGTTAGAACAGTAGAAACAATAGCCATAGAAAAATTCTTTGTACCTGGAAAATGGTTGTCTTCTTTGAGCAAATCGATTTATTCCATGCTAATGACGTCTTTCAGCAGGGAGCGCATTATTTCTTTGTTCTACATATTCAGTCCTGGCACCTTTTTCTTTACTTGTCCTGGGCGGCTGATTGTCTTCCTTTGTTTCTGCAGGTTCATTGTTGTCATTGGTTGTAGATTTGACAAACTTGACGGGTTCTTCATTTCTTGGCTTATCACTACTTGATCCCTCTTCATAACCCAAACCAGTTTTCAGCTTTGGATTCCTTTGCTGATTTAGAATGGTGGCTAATCCTTTTGAGGCTTTGATACTTGATAGATTATGATTATACAAGGCTTGAAACTTCTCCATCTCTTTCCTAGTTTTCAATACTTCTTGTTCTAAGGCTTCACATCTTGCCTTCTTTTCTGATAACTTTCGTTTCAGAATGTCTTTGATTTTCTTTGCCTCTTCTAATTCCACTTTTAGTATGACAAGGTCTTCATCAGGTTCTTTACTATCTTTCTCGAACTGTATCAACAATTGTCTTTTCTTTCTATTCTTAATTCTTAGTCTGTCAATCTCTTCCAGTGCATTGATCAATTCTCCTTCCATGTCAACCACAACTTCTTCTTCATTAGCATCACTTCCTGTGCTTATATTATCATAATCCTCTTTGGCCATAAGTATGAATTCATTTAGTTTGTCTTCAATAGTGGAGCCATTGTCTTCATCATCTGAAGGATCATGATCATTGTTTACACAAAGACTTTTCTTCTTAAAGTTATTCTCTTTAAAGAAATTTATGTGTTTGTGCTTCTCCTCCTCATCACATGTCTGATCCTTTCTTTTGTGGGGACATTTATTTGTAAAATGACCTATCCTACCACAGTTGAAACATTTGAAAGGCAGTTTACCTTTGTATTTGCCTGATCCCTTCTTCAGTCTCTTCACAAATTTTGCTTCAATTTCATCAGGCTCTGAATCCTCATTCTCGTCTGTCTTAAATGATGCTTCTCTGAAGGTGGGTTTATCTTTAACTATTCTCATTTCATATGCAGTCAATGTTCCTAGAAGTTGATCAAACTCCAAGGTTTTTAGATCATTAAGTTCTTCAATAGCAGAGACCTTCGGGTTGAACCTATCTGGTAGAGATCTCAAAATTTTCTTAACTAAAGAAGGTTCCTCAATTTTCTCACCAAGTGCTTTCATTGCATTTACCATTTCTTCTACTCTTAGAAAGTATTTTCCAACAGTTTCATCTTCCTTCATCTTCAGCTGTTCAAACTGTATTCTGTAGGTTTGAAGCTTGGCGTCCTTTACCTTCTCATTACCTTCATAACTGCTAATGAGTTTGTCCCACATTTCTTTGGCAGTTCCTAGGTGCATAACTTTTACGAATTCTGCTTCTGCAAGCCCACTCAAGATAGCATTCATAGCCTTAGCATTGAAGCTAAATTCTAGTTTGTCATCCTTACTAGCTAGTACAACTGGCTTTACATAACCAGTATCTACCACATCCCAGACATCTGCACCTAAAGCCATTATGTAGGTTCTCATTCTAACTTTCCAGAAGGCAAAGTTTGTTCCATTGAACAGAGGGACCTTATTGGTTGAATTTCCTTCATGGCTTGACATGTTTAAGCTCTAGGATCTACCCTTAGATAAAAGGGGTCGACTCTGATACCAATTGTTGAACAACTGAGGGGGGGGTGGGTGAATCAGTTGTACCTATGCTTAAACAATTATGCTTATTTTAAACTCTTTACACAACATTTAATGACAATCACAATAATGCAGGGAAGTAAGCAATAGAACATTCAACATCAGTCACACATATAAGATACACAGAGACAGATATTTTCTGAGGAAACCCATACAGGGTAAAAACCTCTTCTTCTTTATATGATAAGTAATCTTTACATTCTTTACATTATCATACATATGAGCACCAACTCATAATGAGGCTACTACCTCTGTTTTGCAAGCTGCTACTTGCTGAGAGCACCAACTCTCTGGATTCTCTATCACCAACTAGAAGGAAGCACCAACTCCCTATTTTCTCTAGCACCCACTAAAAGGAAGCACCAACTCCCTGGTTTCTCTAGCACCCACTAGAAGGAAGCACCAACTCCCTAAGTGTTCTAGCACCAACTATATGGAAGCACCAACTTCCAGTCACACATGCACCAACCTGTATAACAAAGAACAACAATTCTCCCTTACACCACCCTGCCACCCTTGTTTCTCTAGCTGCAACCAGATGGAAGCTACAACTCCCTGTGTTCAAGCACCCACTTGAACCTATGAGGACAACAGTCCTCCCTAGCACCTCCCTACCACCCTGAAATATAAATCTTTGCTACTGAAACTTATTACAGTGATATAATGTTCATCAATGGTTTACCAGTCTCATCATTGTTCTGCTACACTGCCCTGCTTTGTCTGCCTCACTGTCTTCATGCACACATCCTTGCGCTTTATGTTCTTCTACCTTTTATGCTTTGTGTGTCATGTCCCTTCAATGCACCATTCCTCTTCTGTGCATTTCAGTTGTTGCACTCTGCTTCATTCTACACACTTGAATCATTCTCAACAACCCCCTCTCTTCTTTTGTTCTGTATCCATGTAGTCTATGTGCCTCTTGTGCATGCTATCTTGCCATGCTTCTGCATTCTCTCTCCATATCGAGTCACCTCCACATCGGAGAGTTTTTTCCACTTCACTCTTCCACCGCTATCCCATCTCCTGTGTGCCACGTTGTCTCTCTCTGTTCTGCATCTCCTGCTCATTGTCAGTGCTCTGCCTGATCATCATGGTAACTCTTCAGCTTCTCTGGCAGCTTCACCCACGCATCCATCATCACTGGGTGTTATCTCGAGATTCCTCAGCTTCTCTGGTAGTTGAGACTCTTCGTCTTCTCTGTCATAGACGAGCTCATCCTCTGGCAAAAACCATCATTTGTTTCTAGTAGTTACACTGTGAAGTGCAACAGTGGCCCTCCGATCTTATTCAAATTCATTTGCACTGTTGAATTGACTTCATTGAATCTTGCGTTCATTTCTCCATTTCGCACTTCAGCATTTCGACAATCCTGTTGTGTGGCATCTCAACTCTCCATGTCATGATCTCTGAAACTCTGAAAAAGGAGCTTGCCACTTCAATCTTTTCTCTACATCTCTTTGACCATGTGACTACGAGAGGTGACCGAGCACTTATCCATATAGTGCTTTCATGATTTTTCTTTTCGGAACTTCGTCGTTCCTGTGGCGATGAGTTCTTGATGCTCCATGTCCCAGTATCTGAAGCTCCGAAATGGATATTGGTTTCACTAGCTCCGATCATTTCGACATTTCGCATTTCGGCCTTTCGTGATTCTTTCGATGAAGAGTCTCGTCACTTGACTCTTCTAACTCCCGGTATCCGAAGCTACGAAATGGAGTCAAATCAATGGTCCATACCCTATATGATTCGACGGTCCAGTTCTCTTCGTGATTTCTAACATCGCGATTTCGACATTCTTGACGTGAGATTTCTTGACAACTCCACCTCCTGTTCTGCGAAACTCCGAAATGGAGTCAGCTCAACTTTTCAGCTTTTCGCACTTCACAACTTCGAGATTCATGTCGTGAGAGTCCTTGACATCTCCAATTCCCGGTATCTGAACCTCCGGTATGGAGTCTTTGACATTTCACGATTTCGCATTTCGTGACTTCGGGTTTCGTGACTTCAGGACTCCTGTAGCTAGAGTTCTTGACATCCCCAACTCCCAGTATCCGAAATCGTCCTCCTTCTTCTGGGATTTCGGCGTTTTGCATTTCGCGATTCCGAGACTCCTGATGATGAAGAGTCTTGACTCTTCCAACTCCCGGTACCCAAAATTGTCCTCCTTCTTCCGAGATTTCGGCATTTCACATTTCGCGATTCTGGGACTCCTAATGATGAAGAGTCTTGACTCTTTCAACTCCCGGTATCCGAAACTCCAAAATGGAGTTATTTCCCGGTCTGCGAAACTCTTTGTTTATGTGCCTATTTCAGGATTTCGGGATTCCGGATATCGCAACTCCGGGACTCCTGTGTTGAAGAGTCTCAACTCCTGACTTCTCAATCTCCCAGTATCCGAAACTCCAAAATGGAGTTATTTCCCGGTCTGCACAACTCTTGTTGATGTGCCTCTTTTGGGATTTCGAGATTCCGGATTTCGCAACTCCGGGACTCCTATGTTGAAGAGTCTCAACTCTTGACTTCTCAATTTCCTGGTATCCGAAACTCCAAAATGGAGTTTACGCTTCTGATCTTTCCATGCCATTATCCCTGCATTGTTGATCTTCCTTGCCTGCCTGTTTTCCATCAAATGAACAAGCACACTCTTGCACTCTGCGTGCACCATTGCACTTTCTCTTCTGAGCTTACGTTGCCCCTATTTTTCCATCGCTGCATACTCTGATCTTTCCATCAATGACAAGCACACCTGCCTGATAAACATGCCAACAGGTTGTAGCTCCTGGTCTTTAGCCCCTGGTTGGTTGGGGTTGGCCCTCGTCGACTGGGGCTTATCCCCTAAACTCACCACCTATCAACTTAAATAGTAATTCAGTGATATTACTAACAAGACACACCTATAGCGCATTCGGTTAGCCCAGGAAGTTAGTCTGTTGTGCCCATGAAGGTTGGGGGTTCGAAAACCCTGGAAGCCATAACAAATTTTTGAACTAGCCAACATTGGAAAAATATGGGGTGCCACGTGGCGCCCTCTAATTGGGCCATGTGTCACCCTGTGATTGGATCGTACCACATAGACACTAGCACAATTAGCATACAATCATCGTACAGTCAACATGCCACATCATCATCATACAGCCCAATTAACTACCACATCAGCTTATGTACAACCCAGTCACCTGCCATGTCACCTGTCGTACAACCACGTGTCATGCCATGTCATCATCCATACTACAAAATCACCCTACCACGTCAACATCCATACATCCCAATTGTCATTTGTACTGCCACATGTTAGCCTGCCATTGGGCCACGTCATGTACAGACTGCCATGTGTCATCCATACAGTGCCACGTGTCAAATCCGTACAAGTGCCAACTCAGCCTGAAAATGCCAATTTTGAGTAACACCCACATCATCATGATGAAATCATCATGACATCATTTTGATATCATCTGTCGTACTGCTGATGTCAAAAGTACGTCATGTTGACTTTGAACAATCGATTTTTTCTCTGTTTGGGAAATCAGTCAGAACGCGATATCTTTCGCATACATCGTCCATTTGCGAAAAAAATTATATGGCTAGAATCAGTGCGACGAGACGGACAAAATGGCGTTGGTTTTGTCCAATTCTGAGAAATTTTATTTTTAGGCCTTTCCGGATCCATTTTGGATCATGAATGCAAGGTAGATTGATTGCCATTTGCTAGAGTTGCTAGTATAATCAAATTAAAGGACACCGAGGTGGGATTTGATCCACTTATTTGTGCATAGGTCACAAGATTGTTTAATGTAATCCCTTTAAGAAACCATGCATTTGACCACTACCTCAAGGTGACCCCATGGCTCCAAGAAAATCATTCTCATGAATTAAACTTTTACTCATGGTGAAATACTCTTTGCTCCTCTTCATTGGATCCAACCCTTTTGGGCCTTAGAATTGAAGTTCATGGGGGTGAGATTAAATATTCTTATGTGTGCACGGGTCATGAAACCATTTAATATATTATCTTTGGGTGCAACCACACACATTTTACCATTACCTCAAGATGACCCCATGGCTTGAAGAAAATCCATCATCTAAATTGAACATTTCTCAATGGTGAAAAACTCCTCACTACTCACCAATGGATGCAACCTCTTTGGGAAATAAAATTTGAATCACATGGGGGTGTGATTTGATACACTTAATTATGCATGGGTTATGAGATCATTCAATATAATCACTTTGTGTTCAACCACACATTTGAACACTACTCCAAGGTGACCCCATGGCTCCAGGAAAATCCTTCACGGGAATTAAATCTTCCCTAGTGGTGAAAAACTCCTTGCTCGTCAACATTAGATCCAACCACTTTGGGATTAAAATTGAACGACATGAAGACAATATTTGATCCACTTATGTGTGCATGGGTCGTGGAATCATTTAATATATTTCCTATGGGAGAAATTACTTGTTCTATTGACAATGTTCTCACCTTTTCCATGCCAAAACACACTTATTGAAGCTTACAAAATGTAACTTTGATGCTCAGTGTCTTTTTTTTTAATCTCAAGACCAATGTTTCCTTTATCTTTGAATGACTTCCAAGTCGTGAGTTACAACTCAAAAGAAAATGAAAATGGGGCCACATGTCAATGAGGCATCGGTTTCATTAGACTTGTTTACATGGAGAAGTTCTAGGGTTGTTGATCTCCCACTAGTTTCACCACCCTAAAAGTGTTTTCTTAGGAGAACAAGATAAGAGGGTTTTACATAGTGGGAGCCATTGGAAAAATGAATTTGAATATAAAACTTAGAAATGACAATTGTGTAAACATAGGGACAATGTTCTCACCTCAGTCATGCCAAAATATACTTACAAGAAATTTCATGATGCAATTTTGATGCTCAATGTGTTTCTTTGCACTGGGACCAATGTTACCTTTGTCCCTTAATGACTCTAGGCCGCAAGTTGCAAATCGTGATAAATGCAAATGGGGACATGGAGAAACAAGTTATCAGCTCATGGAGTAGCATTAGGGGCAAAACCATGTCACGAGTTTCACTGTGCTAAGAGTATTTTCCAAGATGAAGAAAAAATAAGGGTTTTGACCAATGAAAAGAATTGGGAAAATGGATTTGAATGTCAAACTTAGAAATGAATGCCTCGTGAGTGTGTGGACACCATTATCACCTTGGCCATACCCAAAAACACTTGTCAAATCATACAAAATGTAATTTCGATTCTTGATGTGTTTTTTTTCCTGTGGGATCAATGTTTCACTTTTCCCTAAACAACACTAAGCCATGAGTTACAATTTGCATTAAAATGAAAACAAGGCCACCAAATGACTAGCCAATTTTTTCATTACAGCCATCTACATGGAGTAGCACTGGTGATGTTTTTATCCCACAAGTTTCAATTCCCTAAAACTATTTTGTTAAATGAACAAGAAACCTAGGGGTTTTCCCAATGGGGGGCATTGAAAAAATGCAATATCAAACTTGGAAATCATTGCCTAAGAATCATGTGGATAGTGTTTTCAAATGTTGGACATACCCAAACATAATTTTTGAATCTTACAAAGGAAATTTGGATGCTTAGTGTGTTTTTTTTCCCTTGTGACCAATGAGATGTTGGTTTTGTTGTACTCCTCTAAACATAGTATCATTAAGGGCATCATTCTCCCATGAGGTTTAGTACCCTAAAATTGTTTTCTTGAACAAAGAAGAAAACTAGGGTTTTTCCTTGTGGGGGGCATTAGAAAAATGCATTTGAATGTCAAACTTGGGATTGTCTACCCAATAAGTGTTAGGATAATGTTCTCTCCTTATTCATTCCCAAATGCACTTGTCAGAGCTTACATAATCCAAATTTGATGCTCAATGCATTTTATTAATCCTCGAACATTGCCTTTGACCTTGAATCGATATAGGTCATGTTACCCCCTCGCTTATAGGAGTAACTAGAGGATACATTTCATGATCCACATTCTAGACAACAGATCCATTGATGTCCTTCTAGATTATCCATAGACAAATTCCCATAGATTCCTTCCATTACATGATCATCTCAACTCACTCATATGACATGGTGCATTTACATACGAAGGTACATTGTTCTAACAACTCATATGAACTGATAATACTAATACTTGAGGCATGAAAGTGGTGATCATGGATTGATTGATTTGGATAATGACTCATGATGCTTTGAAGTTATGATTTTTTCATTGGCTCACCTTGGTGGTCATTATCATTTTCTAGTCAAGTGTTATCACTCTTGGGAAAATTTGTAATATTAGGGGGCCTTAATCTGGGGTAACATGCTCATATCCCTTACCATGAATAACAAATTCCATATATGAATTATATGTTATCCTTTATTTTGCTATGGTTGTTACATGTATCCCAAAAAGGTTTGTGCTTCATAATCCCAAGAGAATAAGGGGCTATAAATCCCAAGGTTGATGCATCTTTATTACAAATGATATAGAAATAGAAAAAGGCCTGATTCAAAAATGTGGGGCAAAGAAACAAACAAGAAAAGAAAAGTATTAAGAACCAAGAAAAGAAAGAAGCATGAGCTCTAGCCCCTCGCTAAGAGGCCATCACCCCAAGTCCTATGCAATGAATGCATATCTTATCAAAGGTCTTAGAAAATCAAATGCCAAAAGCCAAAAAAGGTTAAAGATAAAGAGAAAAAAGGAAAACAAGGGTTTGGAAACACACAGTGTTGAGGAAAGGGTACATCATTACCTAAGCACTCCCTCTACAAAAGCACTCATGAGGATGCCTATTATACATGGCCTTTCATGTCAATGACATCCACCCCATGAAGTAAACCCCAATCCATGCCATTATGGTTGAAAATACTCCTTGATGGCTTCCCTAGGACAAACTTGTTGGTCTAAGTAATGGCACACCCAATAGGTGGTAATAATGACCCTACCATACCTAGACTTGGAAAATTGTATAATTTTGTAATCTAGTGTGAAGTTTGAATAGGATATTATGTGAGATATATATAATGGCTTTTGTATTAACACGACTCACTTTATATTTTGTGTTTGGGTTGTGTACCTTGTTTCTAGTGTTCATGATGCATTTTGGACCACATGAGCCCCTCCTCTAATGACAATTGAACATGTTTGTTTAACACTTGGATCCTTTGGAGGATGATTAGGAGATACTACCCCACTTTTATGGAGGTCATCCCCACCACTTGAGGGAGGTAATTTAGCATTCATAGCAGGACGTTGGGGCTTTTGATCACAAGAATCCATTCATAAGACACCCTAGCACACATGGGTGTGACGTTGGGCTCATTGATGATGGGACATTGCATGCATGATGATGATGGATTGACGGGATGTTGTACTTCCTATGGAGAACATTGGACCCTTACTTGAGAATGTTTCACTTGGAAAGATGATGTGGCACCTTTCCATGGATGATAGTACCCTTGCATGATGGGATGATGCACATTTTTTATGATGGAGCACCTTGATGTGAATATTGAGGCTTCTTGATGATGATATGGAAACTTTTGATGAGACGTCACACCCCTTGAGTGCATGGGGCACCTTTATGTGATATTTTAGGGCTTATTGATGATCATATGGCACATTTTAATGAAATGTCACACCCTTTGGATGATGAGGCACCTCTTGAGATGAAACGTCGCACCCTTTCATGGAAACTTTTCACTATATCTCTTATATAAATCAAGAATCATTTCTCATTTTGTAAATAATTGCTACTTTTGGAGATTTATCACTCTTGTCTACTTCTACTTGTTCTTTCTCATGAAGAGTGTTATGGATGGTTAACTAGGGTGACTTTTTTTGGGAACTATGTTTGTGTATCTTTTACTACTACTTGGATGACATGGAAATTAGGGTTTTGATGGATGAAATAGTTTTTAGTAAGTGTTATCTTTTCAACTTATGGTTATTCTTATGAATGCATTTTTATATTGATGTTGTTTCTCTAGTGGTGGTTCTTCATACTCTTGTATCATTCTTGAACAAACCCTTCTTGTCAAAATTCCTGGAAGGTTTTCTAGTGGAGAAATCTTCCCTTGATTCATCCCTTAATATTTTAGGAGGATTTCCTAGGGCTAGTAGTGGAAAACCTCTAAGCCTCACCCTAAAATAGTTCAATTTTTTCTCTCCAAGAAGAATCTTTGTTTGACCCCATATGCCCAAAATAGTAGGCACTATTCTTATTCCCCAAAAACAATCAATCATTACTATTGAATTTTACTATTTAGTGTTAGGTTTAGGGTTTATTTGCCACAAATTTTCATTTAAAACCAAGACGTCTAGGGTGTTTAGGCATACTATTGACATAAACTACACTGTTGAAATTCTAATTTAATTTACTGAAGTGTTGTGACATCCATCTAAGGTAAAACATCTAGGGGTTTTGGACTAATTTCTATTGTTTAGTTTTCTGATTTGTTGTCAATTAAAACCCTAATTTAACCTAGTTATTTATCCTTCTTATTTACTGGCTCATTTCATGATCAAAGGGATATTATTTCTACTACTATAATCCTTTATTTATTGTTGTAATAATTGATTTTACTGCTGAAAAATCATCAATCTTACCGCTATAATAATTTCATTACTGTTGAAAATCACTTATTTTGCTGCTAAAATATTCTCTATACTGCTAGAAGTCATTCATTTCATTCATATAATAATTTATTTGTTGATGTATACATTTACCTTGTTGTTGTGTACATTTACTTTACTGTTGTAATTACATATATTCCTTGCGATTTTTACTTCACCCTTAGACTTTTTCTTTATTTCTAGTGTTTGGGGACCCTATTTAACTTATAATTGACTTAGAGAGCTTTTATGTTGGTCTTGAATACTCAATACCTTAAATATGGAAATTATCTTATTCCACCACCTCTCTATTTGATCTAAAAATGAAGAAGACATGTATTCTTGAAAATATTTGCAAGTAAAATTTATGTGTTAAAATGCAAATGGATCAACTTTGCAACACAACTTTAATAGAATTTACTCATTCAAGATGCATATAAACAACAACAATAACAATGAACAAAAAACACATAACACAGCTAATGATAAAGGAGTTCACCCCTCTCTTGGGCTACATCTCCTAGTCCAGCTTCCAATGGATCATTTGTATTATTTTCTCAAAGTGCTAAAAAATGTGCTTTAGAATGCTCAAAATGCCAAATAGATTGCTCCAATGGCTTTAGAACGTCCAAAAACCCCTAGCTGGGCTTTTTCGGCACCTCGTTTGGCCAAAAATTGAAGAAGATAGGGTTCCTGGAAGTCTCCCTTCAAACTTGTTGTCTCTGCATCTACAAATCGCACCCTTTGTTGGCTCAACCTAGCCCACACGCATATTTAAGTGTTAAAACTTAGCACCGGACGCAACCGCGCAAACCATGCAAACTGTAGGACAGTTATGGGCGCACCTAGCCCCTAACCATCAGGGATATGGTCATATGACCCATATGACCGCGCGCAAGTGCAACCATAGCCCCCCATTTCCACAAGCCAATGGTTAAAGAACAAGTGGCAGGTTGTTTGTATAACCGTTGAACCGAATTCAAACCAAATCGTGCGCGCGCATATATGGCATAACATGTGGTCATATTACAACAATGTATGCATCCAGGGGCTAGGGCTAAGCCCCAGCCCGGACCCCCGCGCCAATACATAACAAATCAAACTTAAATAAATATGAAACCATATATATAACAAGGATTATGGTGTGGCACGTTGGCAATGCAAACTTTGCAAAGGTTGTATTCGTGGGTGGAGGTCACGGGGTTGAACCCGGTGGACTCCAACAAAGTTTTATACAAGCAACCAATAACATGGTGCCACGTGGAAGCCCATGACTAGCCCACGTGGCACCGTACAACCAACCAAATACTGCCACATGTCACAATGCCAGTCATCCACATCTGCCAATTGTCTGCCACTCAGCCCTGCCATGTCAGCAGTCGTACAGACTGTACAGTCAACATCCCTTTTTTTGCTTGTTTGTCATTTTGAATAGAACGTGATATCTCTCACTCCTGACGTTCATTTGAACCCAAACGAGTTGCGTTGGGTTCATAATGACGAGGCATACACTCTCATTTGATTTGAAGCGATTCCGAGCACTTTGAATTTTTGAGCAAAATTTGATCCCCTGGATAACACCTCCCCATTGGAAAGCTTTTGGACCTCCAAAAGACTATTTTCAGTCTATCTGAAGATGAGGGTGTAGCTCCCTCACCTTTCCAACCTCAATCCACTTGGATTTACTTGGATTTGTACCTTTAAGACCAACTCGAAGATACTCCACATTTCCTCGTTTTGAAGTTCGCATTCTCCTGTCAAGGATTGTGTCTTCATGCAGTTATGTAAGATATTCAGGGGAAAAATCATCTATAGAAGGAATCTGAATATGCTCTCCTTGATCATCAATCAAAGGAGGCTCATACAATTTCAAATTCTCAACATTAACAACTGCATACATTTGCATATAAGGAGGCAAATCGAAACGAAAGGCATTGTTACCAATCTTGTCAATAATCTTGAAAGGACCATATCGAATTGGTTTCAATTTTTTACCTTCTCCTTTAAGCCTCTCCTTACTGATGTAAAGCCAAACTTCATCTCCAACTTGGAAACTGTGATCAACACGATGCTTGTCATGTCTCGTCTTGTACTTGGCTTGACTCTTTTCCAACTGCTCTTGCACCATTTGATGTATCGACTGAATTTGTTCAATGAAATTTTCTGCCCTATCAATGTCATATTGACCATCGATAGAAATATCCTTCCCAAAGATAAAATCTAAAGGAGATTTGGGAAAATAGCCAAAACATCCTTCAAATGGCGACGTTTGAGTTGAAAAGTGCTTAGCTCGATTGTAAGCATGTTGAATGTAGTGTAAATGCTCATCCCAAAGTTGAGGATGCTTGCTGCAATAAGCATGAAGAAGATGCACCACCATTCTATTTACCACTTCTGTCTGACCATCTATTTGTGGATGAAAAGTTGTGCTCTTTTTCAGTTTGGTGTCCATGAGTGCCCATAAACTCGACCAAAAACTTCCAACAAATCGAGAATCCCGATAAGAAATAATGGATTTAGGCAATCCAAAATGCACCCAAACATTTTGAAAGAACATTTGTGCCACTTGTTCAGCTATAACTTGCTTCGTACAAGGCATCAAAATACACATTTTTCTAAATCGATCAACCACAACATAAAGATAATCATGATTTCATCTAGACATAGGTAGACCTCCTACAAAGTCCCTGGAAATACTTTCCCAAGGACAAGAAGGAACTGGAAGTGGAGTATAGAAACCCAACTTTCGATTGCTAGGTTTACTTGTGGCACATAACGAACATCCTTGAACATATCTCGAAACACTTTCATTCATTTTAGGCCAATAGCAGTATCTTTGCAATTTAGCCATTGTCTTGCCTACACCAAAATGACCAGCAATAAGAGAAGAATGGGCTTCTCTTATGATGTTGATTCTTTCCCCCTGTGGAATACATAGCTTGCCAAGATGATACAAAAGATTATCATGCACATGGTAATCCAATTCCTCAACATGGTTAGAATGCCACAAAGTTGTATATACTTCTTTAAAATCAATATCCAAAGCATATTGCTCAACATAACTTCCATGCATGATAGGACTATGCTTAAGAATAACTGAAGCACTAATAATAGGCCTTGAAAGCATATCAGCAACTTTTTTATAAATGCCCTTTTTATACCTGATGACCAAGTGGAATTTTTATAAAAAACCCATCCATCTGAAGTGCCTAACTTGTTGTAACTTTGTTTGTGATTGTATGTATTGCAGTGGTTGATGATCGGTGTGAACAATGGTTTCTTTCCCCAACAAATAATGTTTCCATTTTTTCACACTTTGTACCAATGCATACAACTCCTTATCATAAGTAGGATAGTTAATCACGACACCATTAAAAGTTTCAGAATGAAAACAAATGGGCTTACCATGCTGTAGCAAAACTGCTCCCATTGCATAATTGATTGCATCTGTTTGGATTTCAAAAGGTTGTCTTAAATTTGGAAGTGAAAGAACTGGCGCTGAACTGATCTTCTCTTTCAAAGTATCAAAATCCTTTTGTTGCTTGCCTCCCCATTGAAAAACTTTCTTGACACTTGTCACTGCATGTAATGGAGCTGCAATGGAAGAAAAGTTAGCAATAAACTTTCTCCAATATTGGGTTGCTCCCAAAAAACTTCTTACCTCTATCACATTGTTGGGCTTGGGCTATTCCAATATGACTTTGAACTTGGAGGGATCAATTTTTAATTCGCCTCCACCAACAATATGCCCTAAGTAAATAAGTGAAGTCTTTCCAAATTCACATTTGGACATCTTCAAAAACAACTTTTCCTTTCTCAAAACATCCAAAACTTGTTTCACATGTTTAACATGCTCTTCACGAGATTTGCTAAAGATCAAAATGTCATCCAAGTAGACAATAACACAATCATCAATAAAAGGCCTTAAGACATCATTCATAACTCTCATGAAAGTAGCAGGTGCATTGCAAAGTCCAAAAGGCATTACCATCCATTCAAACAAACCTTGCTTAGTTTTGAAAGTTGTCTTCCATGTGTCTCCCTCGGCAATCCTGATCTGATGATATCCACTTCTCAAATATAACTTAGTAAAATATTTAGCATCTTTTAATTGATCAAGCAAATCATCGATTCTAGGAAGAGGATAATGATTCTTTACCGTAATTTTGTTCAAAGCCTTGAAATCAACACACATACGCCATGTACCATCTTTCTTTGGCACTAACACAATTGGAGATCCACATGGCGATAAGCTTGGTACAATAACCCCTTTGTCAAGCAACTCTTGGATTTGTTTTTTAATTTCGACATTCTCCATGACTAACATTCTGTACATACCAATGTTTGGAAGAGGACAATCTTGCTGCAATTGAATTTCATGTTGGATACCCCTTTTTGGAGGTAGTCCCTTTGGTTCCTTAAACATTTCATCATATTGATTAACAACCTCATATAGATCAGATTTCAACTTTGCATCACAACCTTGAAATACTTCATTTTCAATATCATCTTTGGGTTTAATTATTAAGAGAACAAAATTCTTGCTAGCATTGACTAATCTCTTCATTTGTCCCGCATTTACAAGTGATAAATTCATCTTCTTAGTATGGGCTCTAACAATGTACTCAAATCCATTCTTAAACAAATGATACTTATTCTCATGACGATGAAAAATATCTTTCCTATCGTATAAATATGGGCTTCCCAACACAATACCACAGATATCCAAAGGAATAACATCAAGCTCTACCTCATCAACAAAATGTGCAGTGATAGCAAACCTAAGTTTACACCTTCTTGTCACTTGTAATTTAGCATTATCACATAACCAACCAAGAGGGTATGGCTTAGGATGTGGAATTGTTTCCAATTTTAATTTCTTAATAGTGTCTTCAGATATAAGGTTTGCTTGAGATCCAGTATCAAATAGAGTATCTATTTTGGTATGCTTTGAAACAACCCTTATGTGAAAAA
>JASDQU010104045.1:66306-88856 GCA_032191745.1 Picea mariana
CTTGATATACTGCTATTCCATTACTGTGTTAGATCTGACAGATAAATGTGCGAGGTAGGACTAAGTTGATAACTGACATCTAGATGTTGCGTTGTTCTTGTATTGGATCCACTTTTTATTCCCTTGGTTGTAGACATATGTGTCTTGCAACCCCCCATAGCTACTTTGGGTGAGACTGCATATGCCTCACAGGTGTTGTCGAAAGGGCTAGTAGTTAGGGCTTGTTGGTGCACTCTTGGAGCTAAACCCTGGGTCTACCCCTATGTCAACAATTGTCCAGTCACGTGGGCGATCGATTTCTGGGTTAATACCACATTAGAAGGATATATTATCGAGTTTGCAACTGAGAACCACCAATCTTTTTTGTGTGCAGAGGAAATTTTCAAGAAAGACGCAAGGGGGAGACTGTTGAGAGAGATCTCCCTGTGGATTAAAGTTTTCTTGATGGAAGAGGGGATGCTGACAATGTCCCCTACTGAGATGGAAGGGTAAACACCCTCGCTTTGGGTAGGGCGAGGATGGGGTAGAGTCATGGCCTGAGAGAGGGGAAGGGTTCTTTGACAAATGGGTGGGAAACAACAAGAAATGGACTCAAAAGACGAGCTAGCCTTGAACATAGCCATCATCCTTGAGAAGTGGTGGCACGACAAGATCAAGAAAGCGGCAAGACAGTCCAAGAAGTTGAGGAAAGAAGTCAGATTAGGAGAAGTAGAGGAAAGACAGATGGAAGAGTTGCGGAGATGAGAAGACATGAAAGATTGGCCAATCAAAGATTAAGTGAGAGAGAAGCATAAAGAGAAAGAAGTCCCCGGGAGGTTGGACAAGAAGAAGAAGGTGTATATGTAAGAGAGGAAGAAGTCGACGTGAATCTTGAAGAAGAAAGAGAAGATTCAGCCCTGATGACAGGAGAGATCGGGAATCCAATTGAAGAGATAGTTCCAGTGGAAGAAAATGAGACCCCCCAAATCAAAGAAAATCGCCCCGAAGCCAGTGGTACCAACCCCGGATCGCCCATACCCCAAGTGTCTTCTATACAAGTGGTAAGTTCAATACTACCTCTTCATACTAATTATGTTCCATTACAATTAGTTAGTCAATCACCACCAGGAAGTGCGAGTATAGGGAGGATATTGGGATCCCCTGGTAGATCGCAAGTAGGACCGTTAGGTTTTATTTTGATAAGAACAACAAGATCAACGATGGTTGGCCATGTTGGAGGTTCAATTGCCCGATAGCCATAATTTTGGGGTAAGGGAGACAAAGATGTTGAGCAGCACTGGTTCTTGTGTGAAGCCATCTGGAGATCTAGAGGGACCCCAAATGCGAATAAGTTGGTCGAGTTCCAGACTACCTTGAGAGGTCATGCTATCAAGTGGTACATGAAGATCATTGATCTAGGAGTGCCAGGAATGCAAGGTCAAGCGTTCACACTTGGCTAGGTACGGACAAGGTTCATAGCTGAATTCAAACTACCTCAGTCAGAACAACAGGCTCTGTCTGAGTTGCGCGAGATCCAACAATGGGAAGGTGAATCAGCCTAGGAATACAGTCAGAAGTTTAAAGATGCTATAGGATGGTTAGCACATCCAATCCATGAGGAACATCAAAGGGAATGGTACATTCAGAGATTGTTATCTTTGACTTGGATTCCACTAACACAATAGCGGATAGCCACCCTAATAGACGCCTTGGAACAATCGATGAAGATTGAAGCGACGGTGGGATACCCTGGAAGCCTGAGAGTGAATAGACCCCCAACAGATGTGAACTTGGTGCAACTACAAGGGAAAATATCGGTGCTTACAAAAAAGATTCAAGAGTTGACAATACCTAGACCAGGATGATCGCATGTCTGGTGCACCGGATGTTATACAGAAGGACATATCGTGAACAAATGTCCACGAATGAGGGGAATGGGACCTCCTCAGAACCTGATGGGACCCCCACCAGGACCCACGGGAGGAGTTGCGCAAGTGGCTGCGAACTTGCCATTCCATAACCTCACCCCTTATCATGCTTTTCCAGGAGGCCAAGCAACACCAACAGCTGGGTATTGTGAAATCTGTCGAATCCATGGGCATGGGCCAAGACAGTGCCCCATTATGCAGAAATATTCAACAGTACCAAATACAATACACTATGAGTTTTGTGCATCTACCACACATACTGCCAATAAATGTAGAGCGTTGGATGCACTTCCAGATAGGTTGGATAGAACAACATTCAAGGTGAATGAAAACCCTCAGGGACCAGGAAGAGGTCGAGGAGGTGGAGCAGGAGAAGATTTCAGAGGAGGAAGAACTGGGGGAAGAGGGCTAAGTAGATGTTATAACTATGATGAGAAAGGTCACATGGCTAGAGACTGTCCTCATCCAAGGTGGCCAAGGTGCTCTCACTACAAAACCAATGGGCATGCAAATGAATACTGCCTATAATTAATTCCAAAATGGGAAGATAGGGTATGACAACAAGGATGTTAGAATTTAATGAATGTGCTCGTTTTACCATTGACAATATCACTATTGTCACCCAACCATAGGTCGAAGCCACTCTCCAAGCACCTTAACCTTGACAGAGAATCACTCTGGAAGCAAACCCTAGTCTAGATAGCCAAACAAGGGGTAGCGCACCTTTCCCCATGGATAGCACACCAACAAGAGATGATCAGATAGTCTAAACCCTAACCAAGAGATAGTCCAATCCAAACGTGATCTGCTAGCTGCAGCAGCTGCAATGGCAGATCTCCTCCAAACCTGTGCACAAAACTAGGCACTATAATGCACACAAGTGTTGCTCTGCAATTCTGAGCTGCCTGCCAGAATGAAGACTGGCCTCCTGTATTTATAGTAATTCTGGCTAACTGCCTGGGACGACTTCTCATTCTGGGTATCTGTCTGTTCAGTATATATTATTTCTTATGGCCAACTTCTTCTCTTGGAGGCTAATAACCTAATACAAGTTGTCTTCTTGAGCCGACATGTCTTCTAGGGTTATTAGCCAACTCATTATGGTTTCTTCTTGCTTCTCGGAGTATTCTATTCTCGTCAGGTTTACACGTGGAGGTAAATACCTCTCGCAGCTACCATAATATCAACAGAGGAACTAAACTCATTAGTTCAGAAATTAAGAGAGTTATTAAGGGACAATTGGCCAACCTCAATATTGTTACTTGAGGAGGAGCAAAGACATGAGTTGATGCTGAAAATCTACCCCAGATCCAGAAAGCAGGACCTAAAGAACACAGGTATGACCCTCTAAAACAAAAATAGTTCTTTAAAGATGCCATAGAAGTATTTTAGAATATACCTAACCCGGAGATGTGAGTGAAAACCTCACAACCTATTGTTTATCCTAAGATGGCGCAAGTCCCTGATTCACCCCCTGCACCCAGAAACCTTGTAGTCATGCCTAGACAAACTGAGCAACCTTAGAATGTAGTTGACCTTTGCTTTCAATTATTTTCTGACATTCTCGGAAATGACCAATTAACAAAAAAGTTGTGCAATGCGTTATACTTAGTCCTAGGGAATAAAGAATCCACAGAAGTAGGAATAAGGGCTAATCTTCCTGAGAAGGTTACTCATAGAGTACTGAGAAGAAAAGTATGAATTGGAAAATAATTCAGACTAGCAGCCTAGTTAGATGAATTTGCGATTAAGGATGTCCTGTTGGATCTGGGATCTGATGTGAACATTCTTCCTAAGAAGACCTGGGAAGCCTTAGGAAGACCTAGGCTGACATATTCCCTAATTCAGTTAAGAATGGAAAACCAATACTGCATTTTCCCCATAGGAAGACTGGAGAATGTGGAAATAGATGTTGTGGGAGTAAAGACGATGGTTGACTTTGAATTGATTAAGATCATGGGAGATAAGGACCCTTACCTTGTACTACTTGGCATTGATTGGGCCTATGACAACTATGCAGTAATCGACTTAAAGAAATACACCATGACCTTTGAAGCTGATGGAATCAAGGTAGTTCAACCTTTGGATCCATATGTAGGGCCCAGATATACAGGGCCAACAAAAAATAATAGAGGGAGAAGACTTGGACCAGTTGTACACTATAACATCGGGAATAAGAGACGATTATATAAATCCTATTACTGATGGATCAGTAAGTTGGAGAAGCATACAGTTGGCAGATGAAGATTCAGAATTGGCTTTTGAAAGTTGGCAATAAGATTCGTACAAAAGATTCTCAAGAAGAGGCGCAACTGTCAGAGTAACTAGATGGGTTGGGACCGAAGTTAGAGAACACCCATTATACGATGGCACCTCAAAACTCGACAGTTTCGTGCTCAGCGTGGAAGAGAAGGTAGTAGCAGATCAAAGAATATCGGTACTAGATGTAGCCTTTCAAGACACCCCTGCCAGATGGTGGGCCAATCATAAAGCCTTACTCAGAGATTGGAACGATGTGAAGCAAGCTATCAAGTATACGTTTTAGAAAAAGGAGCAGTTGGAACCAAAGATGTAGACGGATTTCCAAGTTGCGCGACTGTTCAGCAGAGAATCTGATCCTAAAGCACATATTGAACAGTGTGTGACATAATGGCAAGCTGAGGAAGTACCCTCTCATTTTTGGGTTCAGGTATTTCCCCACTCTCTAGGACCAATCCCGAAAGCTTGGTTCATGTATGAGGAAACCAGAAGACAGACCAACGATTGGCAGACACTGAGAGCTCATTTTTGCAAGGACTTCTCATTTACAAGTAAGTACCCTGAGCTTGAAGTAGTCCTGCAAAAGATTAAAGAATTTATTTTTACAGATAATAGTAATCAGAAATCAAACTTACTAGTATGCGCCAAGCATAGCTGGGAACTTCAGAACAACCTTTACCTGCCCTCAACCGAGAAACCTATAGAATGCTATCAGATTAGCAGAGATTCAGAAAGCCCAGATGATTTAGAGGAATTGGGGAACCTAGCCATCAAAGAGACAGAAGGGAACAAAGAAATCTATGTTAAAGTGTCTTGTTTAATCTGTTATTATTAATATTCATTATAACAACAACATAATAAGGATCTTACTTAAGGAAACACAATCACAAAGTACACAAGCATTTATCCTGGGAAACCCTCAAGGGGAAGAAAACCCATCAAAACTTCTTTAATATAGATTCAATAACCAATTACAGTGTCTCTAACAAGAGAGATCTCACCAAATAGAAGATCCACCAGAAACCCTAACCAAAACAGAGTAGCACACCACTTACACCAACATAGTCCTTCACCAATATAACCTTCACCTTTACTGAGATACTCTTCCTTGTAGTTGCGTCACTCTCAGACTTGCACACTTGAGAGCTTGACGAGTGCGTGTACAAATGACGTGCTAGGCCTCTTATAAATACAAGTTGTGCCCCCCCCAATAATTAGGTCAGAGCCGGCCTATCCACTTTACCTTTCTAATTTACATTTGTCTTGTCTAGGCAAAATAGGGTCGAATTGTCAATATATATATTTTATCTTTTTCTTTATCCACAAAAAGGGATAAGAATATTCTTTGCAGTTACACAATATTTTAACACTCCCTCTTAACAAGAAGGATATTCTTTATCTTTTGACAGGTAACTGGATGTCATCATCAACTGAACAATATTATCTGGGCAATATCATCAACTGGATAATCATCATCAACTGGACAACAACATCAACTAGATAACATCATCAACCGGGCAACATCATCAATTGGGCAACAACATCAATTGGATAACATCGTCAACTAGGCAACATCATCAACTGGGCAACAACATCAACTGGATAACATTATCAACTAGGCAACAGGAGGCATCAATATAATCCACTTGGTCATCTGGCATCACGATCACTAACTGGTTCTCCATGAATCCATATTAAAGAAGTTTTGTTCTCTTTATCTTCACACAGAATATACTCTTTCTTTCTTTCATCTT
This sequence comes from Picea mariana, assembly GCA_032191745.1. Taxonomy (NCBI): domain Eukaryota; kingdom Viridiplantae; phylum Streptophyta; class Pinopsida; order Pinales; family Pinaceae; genus Picea; species Picea mariana. The sequence continues at coordinate 72,227 of JASDQU010104045.1, forward strand.
CACCCAGAATATACTCTTTCTTATCTTCACACATAAGATATTCTATGAGTTTTTCCATTCCTTTTATGTTCTCCCTTCTCTTGTAGTCATCTATCTCACCCATCCACTGGGGAGGACTACTACCATAACTTCACTCCTAGTCATCCCACATGAACTAGAGAAGTTAAGATGCTATCTTGGGCAAGACTAGACTCCCTTTCCATGATCCATGCAGGATCACGACACAAACCTCAAGAGCCAACTAACAATTCCACATGGTCAAGGTTTGTGTTCCAAGCTACTCAATCCTTGGCCAGAGAAGAGTATATGCTCGTTGCCCCTTGGAGAAACATCCACACTCCTCTCTATGAGGGTGGTCACACCCCTCTCTACGAGGGTATTCTAGCATGTCCCTAGAGTATCCAAAACTCAACACTTGGACAGAGGCCAATCTTGGCAAATTTATCATTCCCCTTCTCTACGAAGGTTTCTTCCTTCTCTACGAAGGTCTCTTTATTCTCTACGAAGGTCTCTTCTCTATGAAGGTCTACCTGTGGGATTGCTCATTCCTTCTCTACGAAGGTCTCTTCCTTCTCTACGAAGGTCTCTTCCTTCTCTACGAAGGTCTCTTCTCTTTTCCTTCTCTATGAAGGTCTACCTGTGGGATTTCTCATTCCTTCTCTACGAAGGTCTCTTCCTTCTCTACGAAGGTCTCTTCCTTCTCTACGAAGGTCTACCTGTGGGATTGCTCATTCCTTCTCTACGAAGGTCTCTTCCTTCTCTACGAAGGTCTACCTGTGGGATTGCGCATTCCTTCTCTTGTGGTCCAAAATATTTCCATGGTATAATACCATGCTACCCATTTGTTGGGCACCATCCATCTGCTTTTCTAACTGCACCAAATCATGATCCTTCGTTTCGAACTCGGAGACATAGCTCCCTCTTGCACCAAACTAAGAGCTTCTAATCATCATCCTTGAAGTTTTCTTCTGTAATATTCTGGGTACCTTCTTGAGTTTGAAAATTTCTTTCTTTATGACTTCATACTGGATCAACATGCTCCCTCTGCATCTATAAGAATGATACTGGAGCAACCTGTAGTTACCTGCATCTCATCAACTATATCTGAGTATCCATCTTTCTCTTCATCTTGAACATTTATGTTCTGCATCTTTAGGAGCCTCCTACTCCTATATAAATATTGGATATTGTCTGGTCTTTATTGACTGTCACCATATCATAGGTCCTTCTCATGTTATCTAACTTTTGCAAGTCAAGGCATAAGTTCTTTCTTCCGAGACCTGTAAACTTACTTACAATATGCTTTCTGAGATATGTCACTTAGTCAATTAGTCAGTAAGAATAAGCAGTAATCAAATAAAACTATATCATGATTTCTATCAGAGTAGTAAACATCTTTTCTTAAGCAAAACTTGTTCAATCATGTACACATCTGAAACCCTAATCATGAATAAGACTTGAACTCTTTTTCACTCTAGCTATGAAATTACCAAATTTTCCCTTACTATCATAGCTAAACACATACCTTTGTCACTCTCATGAGTGACCATACCTGAAATAAATATTTTATCTCTTTCTTTATCCTCTTCTTTGATACTTCCTTCATAAGTCTACATAGACACTAAAGTAAAACGAGGCTAATTAACATTCTCACAAAAATCAAACTTGTAATGAGAAAGTATTAAAGCAAACAAGATACTAAAAAATAACATGAATACTTATCTTTTGTTTTTGTGTTGGGAGGCTCCACAAAATCCACCATTTGCTATATTTCTTCAGATCAACTATCTTCAACTTAAAGTACATAATCATCAATTTCTACTAAATCTTTCTTTGAGGGAGGAGATTCCTCTTCTTCTGCCACATGTGCTTGATACTTTCTTTTCCCTTTTCCTTCTGCTTGGTCTTTTTCTCTTCTTCCTCTGGTTCTGGTACACTCACTATGACATGTTGTCATCTAGAATCATCTGCAACCTATGCTTCCAAGATCTGAAGTTTCCAGATCCTTCCAGCTTGTCTTCTACACTCATGTCGGTAGCTATTCTTTCTTGCAATAGAAACCCCATCCCTCCGAGCTATAGAAATAATAAAAAATCAAATTTCTTGGATCTTAAAACTGAACTCACCAAAAGATGTGTTGGACTGAGGCGAGTATGCTAGTATAGTCAGTTTCTGAAAATTTCAATTTCTGGCCATTGAAACTAGACCAACGGATTCCTGGACTTGGGCTTCTGGTTTTCTAGTACTTCTGTTACTTCTGGTTTTCTGGTTTTCTAGTACCGGTGAAAACTAGGGTTTTACTTTCTAAGAGTTCTATCCACTGAAAAGGTGCGCTGAAGGTGCCAATGAGTTCCTTAGGCTAGGGCACACTTTTCTAGATGATCTTTGGGCTGAAATTCCTCTTTAATAAAAAACCCTAATTTTCTTGTACGACAACAGTGACGTTTTTCTTTTTCTGTGAAAGATGCTCTCTTCAGCTTAGCTCTGATACCATGTTAAAGTTTCTTGCTTAATCTGTTATTATTAATCTTCATTATAACAATAGAATAATAAGAATCTTACTGAAGGAAACACAATCACAAAGTACACAAGCATTTATCCTGGGAAACCCTCAAGGGGAAGAAAACCCAGCAAAACTTCTTTAATATAGATTCAATAACCAAGTACCACTTAGACCAAGATAGTTCTCCACCAAGATAACCTTCACCTTTACTGAGATACTCTTCCTTGTAGCTGCGTCACTTCTCCTTGTAGCCGTGTCACTCTCAGACTTGCAGACTTGAGAGATTGACGAGTGTGTCTACAAATGAGGTGCTAGGCCTCTTATAAATACAATTTGTGCCCCCCCCGATAATTAGGTCAGCGCCGGCCTGTCCACTTTACCTTTCTAATTTACATTTGTCTTGTCTAGGCACAATAGGGCCGACTTGTCAATATATATATTTTATCTTTTTCTTTATCCACAAAAGGGGATAAGAATATTCTTTGCAGTTACACAATATTTTAACAATCTAGAACACCATAGCCAGTTAAACTGATAGTTCCTACAATCACCCTTTAAAATTACACAAAGTCAATATAGGGACCACAGAGCAACCTAAGATAGCTATGGTAGGAGACTACTGGGATGAGAAAACCAATCAAGAGATACGGAGTCTACTACGGGAATATGAGGATTTGTTCCCAAAGACTTTCTCAGAGTTAAAGGGAATCAAAGGAGTTATGGGAGAAATGAAAAACAAACTAAAACCAGGATCCAAGCCTGTGAGACATATACCATACTGCCTTAACCCTAGAGTAAAATAGAAGGTTAAGAAGGATATAGATAAAATGTTGGAGGCAAGACTCATTTTCGCAGTGGAAGAAGCAGAATGGGTCAGCCCAATAGTTATTCAAAGCAAGAAAGAAACATAAGATATTAGGGTCTGTGTGGACTATAGAAGCCTTAACTCCACTTGTGTGCACGACCCTTTCCCAGCACCTTTCATTGATGAGGTGCTAGAACAGGTTGCAGGGAAGGAAGCATAATCATTCACAGATGGATTTTCAGGGTATTACCAGAGAAGGATCGCCGAAGAAGACCACATTCATAACATAATGGGGATCTTTCGCATACAATGTGATTCCATTTGGCTGAAAGAACCCTCCTGCCGTATTTTCCAAGATTGTAATAGCATCTTTTAGAGAGTTCATTCACAAGTTTATAGAAGTTTATATGGATGATTGGACGATATATAGTTTTCTCAAAGAACATGTAGCGCTATTACGACTAATGTTTGACACATGCAGAGAATTGCAAATCTCATTGAACCTCATAAAGTGTATCTTTTATGTACCGCATGGGAATTTGTTGGGACATATAGTCTGCCGAGAAGGAGTACTGGTAGACCTAGCCAAAGTTGCAGTCATTGTGAATATGCCACCACCTTCGAGTGCTAAGCAGTTGTGCTCCACGTTGAGACACACAGGGTACTATCGCAGGTTCATCCGAAGATATGATAACATTACTGCACCTCTGGAAAACCTACTGAAAAAGGCCGAAGCATTCCAATGGACTCTAGAATGTGATAACTAATTTGAGACACTTAAGGAGAAGCTCAGCACAACACCGATTATGATATTCCCAAACTGGGAAAATGAATTTCATGTTCATGTAGATGCTTCAGGAATTGCCTTAGGAGCTATCTTAACGCAACTTGGAGATGGAGCCATGGATCATCCTATATACTTTGCGAGCCAAAAGTTGTCACAAGATGAGCGCAACTACACAACAATAGAAAGGGAGGGTCTAGCCATGATTTATGATTTGCAGAAATTTAGACATGAATTGTTAGGTTCTCATTTCAAGTTCTTTATTGGTCATTCTGCATTGAAATATCTAGTTAACAAACCTGTGTTGGAAGGGAGAATTTGTAGATGGTTGTTGTTATTTCAGGAATTTTCCTTTGAATTTATTGTCAAACTGGGAAGATGCAACGTCGGACCTGATCACCTGTCCAGATTAGAGTCAGGGGAAAGTGGCAGAGCAATCGACGATTAGCTCCCAGATGCAAACTTGTTCCGGGTTGAGGTTGTACCTGAATACCTAGAGGACATAGCAGTCTTCTTAAGTACAAGGGCCTGCCTAGAAACATATTTCGCAACCCAAAAACGCCACATGGTTGTTAGAGCAACAGATTACTAGTTGATCGCGGGACAGTTGTATCAACTAGGACTAGATAGTATCCTCAGAAGATGTTTCCTGGATCATGAAAGACAGGATATACTCTGGGAATTCCACAACATATTTACGGGAGGTAATGTAGGAGGAAAGGCCATCGCACAAAAATATCTACAAGCTGGACTTTGGTGGGAAATGCTCTTCAAGGATGCAAAGGTATATGCTAAATCATGTGTTGTTTGTCAAAGAGTAGGTAAGCCGTCACGATGAGATGAATTACCACTTCAACCAGTTCGAGCTCTACAAACATTTGAAAAGTGGGTAGTTGACTTCATTGGATCAATCAACCCCACATCCAAGCATTCAAAGGCTAGGTACATCATCACCGCAACTAACTACCTTACATGTTGGGTAGAAGCAGCAGTTGTTCAGGATTGTTCGACAGATACTACTGCCGGGTTCATTTTTGAGAATATTATCACTCGATTTGGATGTCCCAGGAGCCTAACCAGTGATCAAGGAGCTCATTTCATTAGTAGCATGATAGAAAAACTTACAATAGAGTTTCTAATCCAATGTCACAAAAGTAGCCCCTACCACCCACAGGCCAATGGAATAGTAGAAGCATTCAACAAGATCCTGGAGAGAGGGTTGACAAAATTTTGTTGCACAAATCAGGAAGACTGGGATGTCATAGTTCCAGTAGTACTGTGGGCTTACAGGACAACCACAAAAAAACTCCACATGTACACACCATTCCAAGTAGTTTATGGGAAAGAGGCAATGGTGCCTGCAGAGTTCATCACTCCAAGTTTGTACATTGCACAAATCACACACATGTTGGAGGATGAATCAATTGCGCAGAGACTTATGGAGCTACAAGAACTCTAGGAGACCAGATTTCTAGCAGACTTCCATCAATCAGTTGAAAAAGCAAGACAAAAAGCTTGGCATGACATGCATATTAAGAACAAGGTATTTAAGCAAGGAGACAAGGTTCTCCTCTACGATAGTCAATACCAGAAGCATCCTGGCAAGTTGCACATGCATTGGTTGGGACCATTTATAATTGCGTAGATCCGACCCTCAGGAGCAGCCAGACTCGTGCAGTTGGACGGTATGTTGCGGCCAGGATGGGTGAATGGCACTTGCCTGAAACCCTATATGTCTCAAAATTGAGAAAAGGGGACTGTTTCTCTAGTCCGAAGGAGCAGGTATAATAGTTAGATTTGATTTTTTCTGAAATCTTTGTAAATTCAGTTAATAAATTCAATGTGCGTAATGTTGCGTTGTGACACATAGTTCATTTTGTGTTTAAGTGTTGTTCGATATAGAACTAATGACTTAGCAGCGCATGATCTGAAGCATAAAAGAAACCATCAAGGATAGTCATTAATACGATGGGGACCCCCTTTGTGGTCGGAGGGAGAACGAATCTGAACACGATTTGAATCCATGTGCCACACGAACCCAGTCTGGTAACAACCTTTGTTGCCATTACGGTACCTCGTATGAGTTCCATTAATCCATAAAGCCGCGATAAGAAAAGATGCCATCAGAATTCGTGTTGGGATTCCCACCCGTCAAACGAAAAGGTATGAAACTAGCCACGTCCCTAACCCACTCACGCAAGTAAATGCCAGGATCGCCCTATAGGATTTACCCCAATAAATGGTCTCGTCGGACAACTCAGATCTGGTTGCATCCATATGGTCATGATGAAACACAGTTATTGCTAAACTTTCTCGCTAAGCCAAGTATAAGCCTCTGAGAATTCTCCATAGCACCCATCATTTTCAAAAGAGCTCAATAAATTATGAATTATGAAGAGCAAGACAGCCTATGCAACTGTGAAACCCGTAGTCATGACCATAGTCCTTAGCTCACCGAAGAAGTCGTGATAACTCAGAATACACAATGTCGAGAGCCACAAGAAGCCAAAGTACCATGTCTAAGGATGCAGTACTAGACGAGCCCTACAACCCCGAGTTGAGGTCGTGGGTGATCTCAAAGGGAAGGTGGAGCAGGTCAAGATCCTTGATCTCGACCTAACAGATCCAGTTTTTTTCCCCTAGATGCACATAGACGTCTTCTGGGAGATGGCTCCAAACGAGTTGGGAGGCATGCAATTCATTCCAAAAATCAAATTTGTCAACTTATTCAACTCGACCATCATGATCCTTAGAGACCTACTTGTATTTGGTACCACTAGTGAGGTTGCACAGTGCACTAAATTTCTTATCAGCAGAGTGCATGACCGAAGTCTCTGGTTGGATAAGCGGTATCCAATCCATGCTTAAGATATCCATCAACTTATTGGATTGTCGTTCGAAGGAGAATATGTGTTGAAAGGATTCTAGGGTCCTGGTAAGCACGACAAAAAGAAAGGAGAGCTTAACCTGTATGAAAAATTCAACACAAAGAGGGGGGGACGCACATCAGTAATTGACCCCATATTACCAGAGACAGTCAAAACTAGATGTTACATCATAGTCATTAAGGTTATGATATCATACTACAAGGGTGAATGCACGCTAGATGCATTATCAGTAGCAGACTTTTGCACCAACGACGTTGTGTTCAACTGGTGTAGTTACCTGCTGGAGGAACTACTAGTGGCATGCGAGGAAGCGCAGGAGAAGGGAGGAACCTACACCTATGGATATTTGTCGGTAGCATTTGCAATGTACAAATGGAAACCACCTATGGGAAGGGCATCAATGCTACCAGACAAGGGGCGCATGGCAAAGATGTTCGAGCCCTGGCAGTCCAGGTCAAATTCAAAGAATGCATCTTTCAACACCGCAGCATTTGCTAAGTGGTACAATGGCCTGATAGATGCAACACAGAGGCTGCGTATTCCACAGGAACTTCTCAACTGCAATACAAGAAATATTTCCTTCAACATGAACCGACATCATACATTTGTATGGCCGATTCATGTTAGCAAGGAAGACTTCCATTCAAAGATGCTACCATTCTACTTGGATGAAGAGGCCTTTGACAAAGAAGTAATGTCATGGAAAAGGGTCAAACGCAACCCGCGCAAGTCAGGGATGCACTACATCCTATCAACCGAGATGCTAAAGAAGAAAAGCAAAGAAGCAGGGGTAGGACCAAGCTCAGGCCCAGAGCCACAGAAGCAAGAAGCTCCGGCACAATCAAACTTTGAGGAGGAAGACGAGATGTACCCATTGGAGCGTAAGAAAAGAATGTCGTCGATCCTCCATCGACTGCCAACCAACGCCATGTTGTCAGGTGAGGACATCAACAAGATCCTGAGTGTCGTGTTCATTACTGAGCCAATGGTGAAGAAGTTCAGAACCGAGGTTTCACCGAATAAGCCTCTGAACCCCCAACCCATTGCATCGGTCGTCACCCACACCTACGCAGTGGTTAGAGCAGGCCCCATCATCCACATTTAGGATGACCCTGAGCCTGAAACATTTCCAACCACATTCATCACTGAGCACCTTCTGTCATTACCAAAACCCCAGTCGCCACCCCCAGAAACCACCAGTCCACCCCAAACAACAAACCCAAAGCCGATGCAGCTTGATCAACCAGAGAAAGTGGAGCGAGAAATCTTAGAGACAACCCAAAAGTTTCCTAAGTCGATATCAGAAGTTTATGGTCCAAACCCTGAACTACCAGAGCAGAGCATGTAGATGACTGGTCCAAACCCTGAAGTACCAGAGCAGAGCATGCAGATGACTGGTCCAAACCCAGACATCTAGGACCAGCAAACTATGCCTCCTGCACAAGAAAAAGACACCCAAACTGTGGAGGAGATACAAGCCCAAAGCAACCAACAAATCCATTCACCAGCCAAGGGTGAGGGTGCCCAAGAAAGCACAACACAGGAAGCAGACTCAAGAAACGGGCAGGAGATACCAGAGGTTCAGAAGGAACCAGAATCAACACCTGGGTAGAGCGTGACATCCGCGCACGAACAGATGGAGCAGGTTCTCCAGAGCCCTCAGCGATGCGCAAAGCTGATGCAACTATGCATAGCCAGGATAGAGGTTCTGAATCTCTTGTTGATCTAAAAATGAAGAAGACTTGTATTCTTGAAAATATTTGCAAGTAAAATTTATGTGTTAAAATGCAAATGGATCAACTTTACAACACAACTTTAATAGAATTTACTCATTCAATATGCATATAAACAGTAGCAATAACAGTGAACAGAAAACACATAACACAGGAAATGATAAAGGAGTTCACCCCTCTCTTGGGCTACATCTCTTGGTCTATCTTTCAATGGATCATTTGTATTATTTGCTCAAAGTGCTCAAAAATGTGCTTTACAATGCTCAAAATTCCAAATAGACTACTCCAATGGCTTCAGAACGTCCAAAAACCCCTAGCTGGGCTTTTTCGGCACCTTGTTTGGCCAAAAATTGAAGAAGATAGGCTTCCTAGAAGTCCCCCTTCAAACTTGTTGTCTCTACATCTACAAATCGTACCCTTGTTGGCTCAACCTAGCCCACACACATATTTAAGTGTTAAAACTTAGCACCGGACGCAACCGTGCAAACTGTTCAAATTGTAGGATGGTTACGGGTGCACCTAGACCCTAACCGCCAGGGCTATGGTCGTATGACCCATATGACCGCACGCAAGTGCAAAAATAGGCCCCGTTTCCAAAAGACAATGGTTAATGGACAAGTGGCGGGTCGTTTTCATAACCGTTGAAACCAAATCAAAACACAACTGTGCGCGCGTGCCAACAATATAACAATGGTCATATGTATTGTATATACAACCAGTGACTCATATGAAAGGGCTATAAAATAGGACGCGCATATAGTAATATGGTTACATTATATATCCGCGGGACCGGGGGCTGGGGCTAAGCCCCGGCCCGGTCCGCGCCCACCATACAATGCATATCAACTTAAATATGATGTGCGCCATTTATATTACAAGGCACATGTGGTGGTGCGCCGGTCGGCGGTCCTTTCCAAGTCTCTTCCATTGCCTGGAGGGCACGAGATCGAGTCCTACTGAATGCACAAATTTTAAACCAATATGTGTGTGACACGTGGCGTCCATTGATTAGGCCACGTGTCACCATCCCGTTCGCTGCAAACATGCCACTTCATATGCCAACTGTCCACACAACTGCCTGCCACGTGTCGTACAGTTTGCCACGCCAGCGTCCGTACAGACTGTACAGTCAACATCCCTTTTTTTTGCATGTTTGTCATTTTGAACAGAACGTGATATCTCTCACTCCCAACATCCGTTTGAACCCAAACGAGTTGTGTTGGGTTTGTAACGACGAGGCCTATGCTCTCATTCGATTTGAAGTGATTATGAGCACTTTGAATTTTGAGCAAAATTTGATCCCCTGGATCACACCTCCCCATTGGAAAGCTTTTGGACCTCCAAAAGACTATTTTCAGTCTATTTGAAGATGAGGGTATAGTTCCCTCACCTTTCCAACCTCAATCCACTTGGCTTTGCTTGGATTTGTACCTTTAAGACCAACTCGAAGATACTCCACATTTCCTCATTTTGAAGTTCGCATTCTCCTGTCAAGGATTGTGTCTTCATGCAGTTTTGGAAGATATTATGGGGAAAAATCATCTATAGAAGGAATTTGAACATGCTCTCCTTGATCATCAATCAAAGGAGGCTCATACAATTTCAAATTCTCAACATTAACAACTGCATACATTTGCATATAAGGAGGCAAATCTAAATGAAAGGCATTGTTACCAATTTTGTCGATAATCTTGAAAGGACCATATCGAATTGGTTTCAATTTTTTACCTTCTCCTTTAAGCCTCTCCTTACTGATGTAAAGCCAAACTTCATCTCCAACTTGGAAACTGTGATCAACATGATGCTTATCATGTCTTGTCTTGTACTTCGCTTGACTCTTTTCCAACTGCTCTTGCACCATCTGATGTATCGACTGAATATGTTCAATGAACTTTTCTGCCCTATCAATGTCATATTGACCATCAATAGAAATATCCTTCCCAAAGATAAAATCTAAAGGAGATTTGGGCAGATAGCCAAAACATGCTTCAAATGGCGACGTTTGAGTTGAAGAGTGCTTAGCTCAATTGTAAGCATGTTGAATGTAGTGTAAATGCTCATCCCAAAGTTTAGGATGCTTGATGCAATAACCACGAAGAAGATGTACCACTGTTCGATTTACCACTTCTGTCTGACCATCGGTTTGCGGATGAAAAGTTGTGCTCTTTTTCAGTTTGGTGTCCATGAGTACCCATAAACTCGACCAAAAACTTCCAACAAATCGAGAATCCCGATTAGAAATAATGGATTTAGGCAATCCAAAATGCACCCAAACATTTTGAAAGAACATTTGTGTCATTTGTTCAGTTGTAACCTACTTTTTACAAGGCATCAAAATACACATTTTGCTAAATCGATCAACCACAACATAAAGATAATCATGATTTTGTCTAGACATAGGTAGACCTCCTACAAAGTCCATAGAAATACTTTCCCAAGGACGAGAAGGAACCGGAAGTGGAGTATACAAACCCAACTTTCAATTGCTAGGTTTACTTGTGGCACATAATGAACATCCTCGAACATATCTTGAAACACTTTCATTCATTTTAGGCCAATAACAGTACCTTTGCAAATTAGCCACTGTCTTGCCTACACCAAAATGACCAGCAATAAGAGAAGAATGGGCTTCTCTTATGATGTTGATTCTTTAACCCTGTGGAATACATAGCTTACCAAGATAATACAAAAGATTATCATGCACATGGTAATCCAATTCCTCAACATGGTTAGAATGACACAAAGTCTCATATACTTCTTTAAAATTAGTATCTAAAGCATATTGCTCAACATAACTCTCATGCATGATAGGACTATGCTTAAGAATAACCGAAGCACTAATAATAGGCCTTGAAAGCATATCATCAACTTTGTTATAAATTCCCTTCTTATACCTGATGACCAAGTGGAACTGTTGTAGAAAACCCATCCATCTGAAGTGCCTAGCTTGTTGCAGCTTTGTTTGTGATTGTAAGTATTGCAGTGGTTGATGATTAGTGTGGACAATGGCTTCTTTCCCCAACAAATAATGTTTCCATTTTTTCACACTTTGTACCAATGCATACAACTCCTTATCATAAGTAGGGTAGTTAATCACGGCACCATTAAAAGTTTCAGAATGAAAACAAATGGGCTTACCATGCTGTAGCAAAACTGCTCCCATTGCATAATTGCTTGCATCTGTTTGGATTTCAAAAGGTTGTCTTAAATTTGGAAGTGCAAGAACTGGCATAGAATTGATCTTCTCTTTCAAAGTATCAAAAGCCTTATGTTGCTTGCCTCCCCATTGAAAAACTTGCTTGACACTTGTCACTGCATGTAATGGAGCTACAATGGAAGAAAAGTTAGCAATAAACTTTCTCCAATATTGGGCTTCTCCCAAAAAACTTCTTACCTCTGTCACATTGTTGGGCTTGGGCCATTCCAATATAACTTTGACCTTGGAGGGATCAATTTTTAATTCGCCTCCACCAACAATATGCCCTAAGTAAATAAGTGAAGTCTTTCCAAATTCACATTTGGACATCTTCAAAAACAACTTTTCCTTTCTCAAAACATCCAAAACTTGTTTCACATGTTTAACATGCTCTTCACGAGATTTGCTAAAGATCAAAATGTCATCCAAGTAGACAATAACACAATCATCAAGAAAAGGCCTTAAGACATCATTCATAACTCTCATGAAAGTAGTAGGTGCATTGCAAAGTCCAAAAGGCATTACCATCCATTCAAACAAACCTTGCTTCATTTTGAAAGTTGTCTTCCACGTGTCTCCCTCGGTGATCTGAAAATAGAAGGCTGACTTGTTATTCTATGCAAGCACCCTCTACTTCATTAAAATAAACTTTACAGGACCTTGCTTCATGTGTTAAAATATGCAAGATAAAATTATGTGCCAAGTTTATGCTTCTTCCTTTAAATGTTTATGTGTGAGAAAATGTTCTTTTAAATGGTTAAATATGTGCTTTAAATAAATACACAGCAACATAACTTGCAGCAAATAAACCATCAAACTCACAACAATAACAACATGATAAAGGAGTTCACCCCTCTCCGGGCTACATCTCCTTGAGTCTCCATTAATGGACTTGGCTCTCTGGGATTAATTTGTCAAAAGTTATTTTACAAGCTGCTACTTAACTCCAATGGAAAAACAGACTATACCATTGGGATCAGAACACATAAAAACCCCAAAAATGACTAATAAAACTCTGAAAACGAATCATGGCTCATCCAGGCATGACCTCTTCTACATGTGGCCATAAGCTTCACTGAGATTCTCTTTGGCAAAAACACCTGTAAAAGTCCTCAAAAGCCTCTGAAACCTGTCCCAATGTGTTCAGAGCATAACAATTAGCCAAAAATGACTATTCAGTCACAGAAAACAAACTTGGACTCACCAAAACATGTCCTCAATCAATGAGGGCTTCAAGCTCCCTAGAGCTTGTTGAAACTTCAATCGCTAAAAAAATGCAAAAGAAGTCTTCAAATGGCCTTGATAACAGTGCCAATGGATTCAGGACATCTAAAAACCCCTAGCTGGGCTTTTATGGCACCTCATTCGGCCAAAAAATGAAGAAGATAGGCCTCCTGCCATTCTTCCTTCAAGCTTGCTGGCTCTGGTTCGCCAAAACGCACCTCTGTGTGCTTGAACCAAGAACACGCTTCAAATTCATGTTTAAACCCAGCACTCTGCACAACTGAAAAATTGTGCAAACCATCAAACAGTTAGCGAAACTAAAACCCCCAACCGCCAAGCCATTGGGCATATGGGTTATCCATATGACCTCGCGTTATGGCAAAAGGGCTAACCGTTCTAAAACCGTTTGAACTTCCCCATGCTCCGGTCGTGGTCATATGTATAAAACAAAACCATGGGCTATGTTAAAACCCCATGTGCACCAACCATTGGGTGATATGGTATATGGCATGGTCATATACAAAACAAACGACCGCGGGCCGGGGCTAAGCCCCGGCCCGACCCCCCGCCAACTATCACATAATTTAAATTCAAATATATATGAACTCGTATACATATCAAGTCATAACCAGTGGTCCGTTGGTCGGACAGTATTTTTGAAGGTGCTATGCGGTGGGGAGGTCTGGGGGTCGAACCCCATGGACTTCAATATATTTTGACAAATAAAACAACAGCAAATACCGGGGTACCACATGGCAGCCCATGACTGGGCCACGTGGCACCCAATCATTTGACCAAACAATGCCACGTGTCGCCTCTCAATTCGACCAATTGTCAACCAGTAAATGATTGCCATGTCACCTCTACCATGTCAGCGTACGGTCGTATGACCCTGCCACGTCAGCCTGTACGGATTGTACAGTCAGCGTCCTCTTTTTGCATGTTTGACATTCCGAACAGACTGCAATATCTCTCGCTCCCGACGTCCGTTTGAGACGAAACGAGTTGCGTTGGGTTCAAGACAACGAGGGCTACGCTCTCATTTGTTTTGAGGCAATTCTGAGAACTTTGATTTTTGAGCTAAAATTTGACCCCTGGTCCAGATTTTGATCACACCTTCCCACTGAAAGGCTTTTGGACCCACAAAAGCTTATGATCATTTGTCTTCTTTCAAGTTCTATCAACTTATTCTACTTGAAAAGTCTTTTCGACAATCACCTGCATACTTTGACATGCCTTGCACTGCAACTGGCTATGTCCCTCAACCACTGTTCTCTGGCTGCTGCTGACCCATTGTTCTCTCTGTGCTTGGAAGATTGCCAACCTTCCCACTGAGAATCAAGTCCCTCTTGTGAACTCTTTGGCGTCAAAACAATCAGCTCTCCAATGGCTGCAGAAACTTTCCTGCTACATCTTGTCACAAGCCAAGAAAACCATCAATCTTGAAAACAAATTTATACAAGACTGAAAATGATGCCAACAAAGTATTTTGCTCTTCAAACAAACTATCGCATCCTGTACTTCATCAAAGCACATGGTGTTTTCCTGCATCTTTGTGTACTCAAAATCAACTTTCAAGCCAACAAACACCATCGACTAAACATAAGTCGAAAAACATGATCGACACAACATAGTCGTCAAGACAACATCGACACAAGTCGAGACTCATTTGAAACTTATCAACCTTCCCAAAATGACAAGTCGAAATACATGATACACAATCATGTTACAATCATGAATCATTCATGATGAACCATCACCAGGTTCACTGCTTACACATACATAAAAACAAATGCATGTGCATGACTCTTCAACTCTCCTTCCAGTACAAACATAAGTACATAAACCCCAAAACATGTGGGTACATAAGAGCTGAATATGAAAAAGATATATGGCTGTAACAAGTGAACATCATACCCCACTTTTGCATCCTCCTGGCGAAGTTATGCAACAACAAAAATGCCTTCAAATGAATTGCATTCACATGCAACTTGCATCATACAAGTTGTGATAAACTGCTGCAACTTGTCATACTCTCAACATAAATGCACACATAAGGCTGAAAAGTGCATTTACAACAGAAAATGCAAGCCTTACTTGCTCAAGAAATCCAACCATTTCTTACCAAGCCAACTCAACGGTGATTTTTTTTGCTGAAAATCGTCCTCTTGTGAATCATCTTGACACACATCGATGATGGAATCTCCTCTCCCATTCTTGCCAAACTCTTTATCCATCTGCTTCTTGTGTTGTGGATGAGTGGTTGGATGCAATGTCCAACATTGGTCAATGAGATGACCCCGCTTCTGACAATGAGTGCAAATCTTTTGCATCATCTTTTCATGTTGTCTTTGTTTATAAAGTTTCCTGAAATTGGTCAATCTTTTCCAACATTTTGAAATATGATGGTTATATAAACCACAATATGTACATGGATTCTTTCTTCCATTTTTACATACAAATTTATCATGCTTAACATAATCAAAAGCAATTGAATGATAAGCAGAATTATACCTTGAACATTCACCTTTATCGCCTCTTTGAGGAGGTGAATTTGAAGAGTTACAAGCTCTCATTTGAAGACCAACAATAGTGTTCTTGTCCTCATCGCTGTCACAACTCTATTGCTTCACACATTTGCATTCATCTTGAATACAAGCCTTGCATGCTGGAGGGATTGATCTTTCAACAAAAGTTCTCGAACTTTCACCTTTATAGCCTTCTTGAGGAGGTGAACTTGAAACAAAATTTGTTCTTGGAACTTTTTCCCTTGTCTCCTCGACTTTGGAATTTGCTCCATCTCTTCGTTCATATCCAAGACCACAATACTTAGGTCTTTCTTCAACAACAATAGGCTCAACAATGCCTTGTGCATGCTTGCCCAAACCTCTACCTTCATAGCCCATTTTTACTAATAACTTGGACCCTATTCCTCTTGTTGCTTTTCAAAAACACCAAAACATTCATCTTGAAAGGAATTAGAAGATAAACTAACATTGCATACCTTATGTTCATGCATGTACTTGGTAAGGGTTTCCTTTGCCTCGTGGAGTTGAATCTCCATCTTATGCAACTTTTCAAGAAGCTAGTCTTTCTCCTTCTTCATGGCCATCAACTGCTCTTCAAGGGAAATGCTCTCCTTTCTATCTTCACACATCTCTTTCATCAAATCTCTCATGGTCAGCAACTCTTCTTTGTCAAAGAATTTAGATAATGAAGATGTATGAGAACTATCAATGCTTGAATCTTCCTCCATCCTTGGAAGATATCCAACTTCAACACAAAACTTGCACAAATACCAACAACTAAATCAATGGCAAACACATGAGAAAAACAAACTATGCTCTGATATCACCTGATATGAAAATAGAAGGCTGACTTTGATCCGGATTATTTTCGGCACGAAATGAGATCGGAGATATAATAAAGAAATGCACAGAGATATTGCGTATATCCAGTAATATAACAAAAATATATCAGAGATGCAACCATAAACA
>JASDQU010104045.1:101332-112696 GCA_032191745.1 Picea mariana
AATGGGGCAGAGGGAGTAGTGGGGTTTACTGGTTTAGGGCGAGGGATAAAGGAAGGCTTACGGTTTTGAGAGGAAACAATTTGTTGTGCTTCTTTATCTTTTTTGGTAGCCTCCACCCAAGTCGTAGGTCGAGCCATGAGGACATGGGCCCGAATCTCCTCCTTGAGGCCACTGATAAAACACTCTCGAAAGAAAGCATCAATCATGCCCTCTGTTCGAAAAGTCAGATGCTCAAATGCAGCTATGAAGTCTTCTACTGTGCATGATTGCTTCAATTTTGTCAAACGGCCCAAATGGTTGGTGTCAGTGTCAAAGCGTTCATAAAGCTCAGCAACAAATTGGGTCCAAGCAATATACCCTTGACGGGAAGTTTTTCTCCATTGCCACCATTGCCAGCGTTCTTGATCTAGATGGAGAACACCATAACGGAGTTTGGCCAAGTCATCTGTAATGTTGTAGAGAGAGAAATAATGCTCCATTTGGGTGACCCAACCAGTGGGGTTCGAGCCATCAAATTTGGTTACATCCACCCGCGGAAGGCGTATGTCCCTTTGAAAGTGACATACAGGCCTCTTCAAGGGGGCAACCTCCAGTCGAGCAGTGCTCTGTTACAATAGTCTCCAAGGTAGGGTTCTCATACCCTTGCCCCTTATTTATACTAAATATGTCTATTAAGAGAAGCATCTAGAGGAAGATCCTTCTAGAAGCATCTAGAGGAAGATCCTTCTAGAAGCAGAAGCTTCTATTAGGTCTTCTTACATCCGCCTTATTCTATTTTATTGAAAGGCCTCATTAATATTGACCTTTATTACATCCGAATACATTGATCTACCTATGTGCGGGTTAGGACCTTAACAGATTTTCACTAATACAAAGTTTACATGTATATTCGAAAGAAGAAAAATCCATATGTTGTTTACATTTATGGAATAACATAGGTCTTTTTTCATATGTAAACGTATATGGAATAACATAGGTCTTTTTTCATATGTAAAAGCAAGAATGTGGTAAATGACCATTGTGGCTATTGTGTTTTGCTTAAGCTCTTTCTTCATGTATCCTTGAAAATGAATCTTTCAATATAATGTAGAAAATCGGTGTTGCCATAGTCAATAATATGTTAGGACCAAGTCACTATTTTGCAACAATATTTACAAACAATATATATTAGAGTGAAAATATTCACAAAACATTTATGAAAATTATGTCAAGCACTACATTGTATGTATTCGTGCATTGTAGAAAAACTATATCAAAATTGAAACGATATCGACATTGAAACAATGAAAAAATGGAGCCCCCCACCCAAGTTCTTTGTCATAAAATAGGCAAAATAATAACCCAAATTCATGTTTTTACCGGGATGCGTAAGTACATAAAAAGTATATATGTATCATGTATGGAAATTGGAAAATTCACTTAATATATGTCTTTGGCAATGTTAAACAATGGGTTTTACAACTAGCTTTTGAATATCAAAAGGCAAAAGCATTCCAAAAAATAGAAAAAACCATGTTGTCGTGTCGCTACTTGATTATCTTAGAAAAACATATGTTAGGGCTAAGTGCATCTATGCAAAAGAATGCAGATTACAAGTATGTATAGTTTCATCTATGGCTACGATAGAGTTAGTTTACCAAATGCATATAGAATTGCTTGAGCATGTAATTTATAGTTAGGCTTTAAATATCGAAAGGCAAAAGAGCTAAAAGAAAAGGTTGTGTTGCTTTATCTTTCTAGTCCTATAGTTACTAGGAATATTGTTTTGCTACACCCCTATAGGTATTAAAGGATTTTGCAACCTTTGTGATAGAGAAACTTATGTGTTGCATTTGTGTTTAATGCAAAAACTTTATTTTTCCTTTGTCATGCATTCTTAATTTCTTATAAGTATCATAATGTCATTGTTCTCATTTTCATTTATGAACACTTAGTTGATTCGATTAATATTGTTGTTTTGCAATAGTTTTGTCAAATAAATTATGTCTTTCACTATATTATTTGTCTTTCACTATATTTTGTTACACTGGCTTAATCCATTCACAGTATGGCAATTTGCTTTGTTCTATAGAAAACATGTACTTTTGCTTATTTGCTCATAGCTAGATTTTTCGTCTCATTCCATTCATGATTTGATGTGCCTTTTCCAACTCAATTTGCATATAAAAAATATTTCTTTTATAGTGAAATGGCCATGTGCTAACGCTACGATGTTGCTCGTGTACATGTATGATTCTCATTTGCAACTTTGTTTATCTATTGTACATTGGTTTCATCTTTTACACATATGTAAAGCATATGTATGCAAGTTCTGGAGCTTTCCATTGAACTCAAGCTTACATTTGCACAAGTTTATGAAAATAGTGTATTAAAGGAGTGAAAACATTGACAAAAATATTTGTGAAACAATAATGAAGAACACGTGAAGAACTACTACAATCTATGTACTTGTGCATTGTAAAAATACTATGTCAAAATTGAACAATTAACAATGAAAAAATTGGAGTCCCCCACCAAACTGCTTTGTCATAAAACAAGCAAAATAGTAACCTAGATTCACCTGTGCACTTGTCTGTGCTTGTGCATAACAAGCATATATAGGTCATGTATGACAATTTGACAATATAGATTATCAGATGTCTTTGACAATGTTAAAAAAATATATGTCTTTGACAATGTTAAAAAAATATAATTCATTCACATTATAGTAATTTGCATTGTCATGTAGCAAACATGCACCCTTGATTATTTTCTCATAGCTAGATTTGTCATTTCATTCCGTTCATGCATTTGATGCACCTTTTGTAGCTCATTCCGCATATAAAACTTATTGTTTTTAAAGTGAAATGACCATGTGCTAAGCCTATAGTGTTGCTCATGTACGTAAGGTTCTCACTGGCACCTTTGTTTTATCTATTGTACATCGACATTCATTTTTTACACACATATATAAGACATATGTATGCAATTTCTATAGTTTTCCATTGAACACGAACTTATTTGTACATATTTATGAAAAAAATATTCAAGGAACCCAAACATTCATAAAATTGTTCATGAAACATTTATGAAAATGCTTAAAGTACTACTACAATATATGTACTTGTGCCTTGTAAAAAAACTAGTTCAAAATTGAACAGTTAATGATGATAAAACTGGAGTCCTCACACCAAAGTACTTTGTCATAAAACAAGCAAAATAGTAACCTAGATTTATGTGTTTACTTGTATGTGCATGTATGTGACAAGCATATATATGTTATGTATGCCAATTGGACAATATAACTTATCAAATGTCTTTGGCAATCTTAAAAAATGTACTTCATTCACATTGTGGTCATTTGCCTTGTCATGTAGCAAATATGCGCGCTTGCTTATTTTCTCATAACTAGATTTGCCATGTCATTTTGTTCATGACTTTGATGCACTTTTTGTATCTCATTTTGCATATAAAATTTATTGTTATTTAAAGTGAAACGACAATGTGCTAATTCTATGGTGCTACTCATATACATAATGTTCTTGTTCCTACTTGGAACTTAATTTTTCTATTGTACATTTCATTTTTTACATATATAGACATGTGTATGCAAGTTCTGGAGTTATCTATTGAAGTTGAACTTATATATGTAGATATTTATGACATAAATATATTGAAGGAGCATAAATATTCACAAAAATATTCATGAAATATTTACGAAAATACATGGAGCACTACTACAATATATGCACTTGTACATTATAACAAAACTATGTCAAAAATTAGCCAAACAAATTCGAGTGCCCCCACCAAATTGTTTTTTTATAAAATATTCAAAATGGTAACCCATATTCATGTTTACATGTATGCACATATACATAACAAGCATGTACAGGTCATGTAAGGCAACTGAACAACTAGCTTATCAAATGTCTTTACCAATAGTAATAAATCGATTGTATAGCTAGGTTTTGAATACGAAAGGGAAGTGACCTCAAAGTAAAACACATCATGCTACTTTCCCTATACAAAAACCTTGTTGACATGACGTTACTTGATTATATTAAGAAAAAATATGTTAGGAATAAGTGCATTTATGCCAACACATGTAGATTACAAGTATATATAGTTCATGTCACAATGATAGCATTAGTGTATGAAATGTGTTTAGCATGTAATTTATAGATAAGTTTTCAATATTGAAAGACCAAAAAGCCAAAAAAAAATATTGCATTGATTTGTCTTTCCGAGTCCTCTAGGTACTAGAAATACTATTTAGCTACCGCTATGTGGTTATTGAAGGTTTTTGCAACCTTTGTCACAAAGAAGTTTATATGTTGTGTATGTGTTCCATGTAGAAACAAAATTGTTCTTTGTTATGCATTCTCAATTGCTTGTAAGTATAATAAGATCGGATCATTGTTCTCATTCACATTTGTGAACAGTTCGGTGATTTATAAATTTCGTTGTTATGCAATAGTTTCATCAGATAAATGTTTTCTTTCACTATATTTTGTTATACTTACTTTATCTAATTGCATTGGAGCAATTTGTTTTGTTTTGTAGAAAACATGCACATTTGTTTATTTGTGTGTAGTTAAATCAATCATGTCATTCCATTTATGGATTTGATCTACTTTTTCCAACGTAGTATACATATTTTTTAAAGTGAAATGACCATGTCCTAATGCTATAGTGTTTCTCAAGTACATAAGGTTCTTAGTTGGAATTCTATTCATATATTGTACATTAATGTTCATTTTTTACACATATGTAAGGCATATGTATGCAAGTTCCAAAGTTTTCCATTGAACTTGAGCTATGTATGTAATAGAGTTGCTTAGTTCATTCAATTGTGATTCATGTTTGTTTTGTTGCCTTGTTTTTCGGTTCACACATGGTCATCGTCTCAAATATTAATGATCGGCATTGTTATGTTCATTCATTATACATCTAGATATACACTTGTTCATTAAAAGACAACTTTAGCAACTTGTTCTTGCATTAATGGTTGTAAGGATTTAGCTATTTGTTGAGTTGTTAAAACCAGTGAAGGATTGCATTATATTGTGATGAATGTTGTTATTGAAAACAACCAATTATAGGCTTATGTAGTTTTGACTTTAGCTTTTCAATTGCATACATGTAACCTATTTTCGCCTCTGCCTTCTCATTCCATAGTGATGTTTTAAGCAATTTTTTACTTTTATTTATAAATTGCTTTATGCTTCTAGAAATATGCATAACTTTTTCTAACGTTTTTATCTACATGTTCTATTTTATATGATAGGTGGAGCTATCGATGCCTTTATTTCATAAAGACCCATATAGTTTAAGCAATGTTTTCCTTTGCATATATTCTCCATATTTTATGTTCCTCTATTGACTTTGTTTCGTTAGTTATTTGCCCTCTTTAGATCATGGCCTAAGCAACTGAAGACAAGTGCAAATTCAATGAAACATCTTATTTGAACACACCAAACACTTTTGCTAGATGTGGGACAAATGTACAAGAAATTGACTGCATATTGTCTAGGTTCAATATTTTTTCTTACAAAATTTCTAGTACAAGCTTGGATATTGCATATTTGATGCACCATAAGTTTTGTTGCATTTTTGTTATACATCAATTGAGATAAGGGAAGGAATAGTAAATCATTTTCAAGCTTCCTTGGATCATTGAGACCCTGCAATGCTTTTGTCAAAGAGAATAGAATTGATTTCCAGTTTTCTAGAAGATCTGCACAATATTTAAGGATTGTGAGACATATATACATAGGATGTTCTTTTATGTTCCCAACTACATGGTGCTGACGAGCTTGGCTAATGGGGTTCTTATGAGCTACAAAATTTTTGCAATGCCTTTCTCACACATGACATTAGAGTGATTGTGTGCTTGAATAGATACCTTGTTGATGATATCATTAGAAAAGAGAAATCTACTACTAATTGACAAAGCTATATTATCAATTTGTTTGTGTTGTATGAACATGGTAACATAGAAGGAGGCAATTTTTCTACACATTGCTTATGATAGATACTTGTCATTAACCTATGTTGGATTACTAAGAGGGGGGGTGAATCAGTAATAGAGCAATTTAATCCTTTTTAACCATATAATCCAAGTGTTATATCAATGTAGCATTATCATCCAATAATTGTAGAGTAAATAAGCAATGAAAAATCATACACATACACAGTACACTAGTGTTTTACGTGGAAACCCAAAGCGGGAGAAAACCACAGAATGTTTTTTCTTATATGTCTTGAAGAATTACATTCATTGGAAGCACCAACTTCCTTTATTTTCCAGCTGCAACTGGAAGGAGGCTCCAACCCCCTTGTTTCTCAGGCTACAACCTGAGGGAAGCTCCAACTCCCCTATTCTCTGGCTACAACCCCCTATGTTCGTTGGCTACAACCACATGTCCTTGCCCCGTCCAACTGCCCTGAAGTAAAAGTAGAATTATGGAAACATGATCACACTATCACTATGAGATATATCATTGTAAACATGTACCAATAAACCCGAACCATGCATCAACATGTACCAATAAACCCAAACCATGCATCAACATGTACCTCAACCTGTAATCAACATGTACCATAAACAAGTGCATCAACCATGCACCAACCTATGCCAAACAACCTATAATCAATCTGTACCATAAACAAGTGCATCCAACCATGTACCAAGTATGTACCAATCATGTGTCAACTACACACCAACTATGACTTATCAAAATGTACCAATTGTTGATACTGAGAGGGGGGTGAATCAGTATCAAGTACAATTTAAAAACCTTTTAAACTTATACTTAAACCATTCAATTATATCCAATGAGCAATGAACAATAGTATAAGAGTTACGCCAATACACCACAATACACCATGCACAATATATGAGAAATAATCAATAGTTATTGTTCAAGGGAAGTAATGGCTTCCAAAAGTAACTACAGCTTCCAAATATAAAGGGTGTGATAAACCTCCAAGAGGAAGATACAATCCTCCAATATCAAGAGAGGGTTGACCTCTCCATCCTTTCCCCTTCCTTCCACCCAAGAATATATGAGAGAAAATAAAACTTTACATTAAATCATCACCATCAACCAACCATCACATAGAACTTGATAATGCTTCCTGAGACTTCTTCAATTTCTGTAATTCTTCAATTCTTGGAATACTCTGATCCTATAGATAATATTACTCAATGCATTCTCTGAAACTTCTCCAAGTTTCACTACTTGAATCCTCCCCAAAAAGAATTTATAGAGAGAATGGTAGACTTTAGACTTTATTCAATTCTGGTTTATTCGGGAGAGCGAACTTGTACATAATGCCCCGCACTTAATCTTTAACATCAGATTCAGAAATTCACACACAAGAAACTAAAGTCCATACTATTTCTAATGAAATTGGTCTCACTTCATTTGGATTCTATATGAATAAGTTATGATTTTTTTACCTGGAACACATGTTTATGACTAGCTTCAGGACTGGTCAAAAACCTTGTCTTCCACAGAGCGTATCTCCATAATTATAGTGAATCAAGAGCTGAAACTTTTACCATGGGTACCTTGATATGTCATATCAATACCATAGCAATTTCACCATCTGAATCTGTAACACCCTGTTTCCCCCAGTTTGTAAAAATAACTATATTGGCCAAGAACTATGGCAAACTCAAAGATGTGAATGTTTGATTTGACGGACCTTTGTATAAAAGGTTGATGAATGTAAATTATGTTATGATTATGTGTTGCATGACTGCTGGGAGGGGGATGTGCTAAAAGAGACCACGATGGCTAATGAGAGGTGGTGGAAGGGACCTAGAATGGTTGCGTTAGCTTCCACTGAGCCAGTACCGTACTGGTTTTTACTTGCTCAAAGACCAAAGCAACTCTCTGACCCTGGAATGGATTTCCCGTCAGATTGGTAGGTGGGGAGGCTCCTCAAGAGTTAATGAGGGGATGGGGGTGAATCGTCCATCCATAATAGCTCCTATACCTGACCACGAATGGGGAAATTCATGCCACATGCAATCTTGTAGAGAAAAGGCAAGAGAGGAAGTGTGGTAAGGGAGAGAGGAGAAAGGAGAGAACACGCACGACAGGGATCGTGGAAGAGAACTGGGAGAAACTTGGGAAATACAGAGAGTTATGAACAGAGGAGAAGGAGAGTAACCTTCATCCTTGACTTCCATTGAGCTGGAAGTAGGAGACTGAATCTCAAGCATCATGGTCTAGCTCAGGGGTGGCTAGTGGTAAATCCGTTTGGAATCACTGAGCCTACGGTTGGGTGGAAACGAGCACCCCTCTCAGCAGTCGCATCACACCTGGTGTTTCTAATAATTTTTTATATCTTGTATCTTGAATTGAATATCCTGGACGCATGCTCATGTTTATACGCTCATAAATGGTTTTTGTATTGAAGTGTTTGCCTTGTGTTTTGATCAGAGATAATGGATGCATGCTTATACTCATATGACCATAATCGGTTTATGTATAGAATGAATAATTTCAGAATACGAATCTGTTCCCTTGAGATTTGTTCCATCTACTTGACTCGCGCTATGTCCTGGTTTGATTTCCCGAAGGCACCTCCTCCCGGGAAGTTCCCTCGCATTCCAGAGCTGGAGTGAGTTCCTTGAAAAGACTATCATTTTAGTAAACCCACGAGTTTACTTTACCCCTGACACAGAATTCATAGCTCGACGAATTAGGAAGGCTTTTTAGTCAGGTCACCAAGCCTAGGGATAATTACCTAAGAACCCGTTGAAGGATCATGTGATATGAGTCTAGAAACCTTGTACAAGAGAGAGTAATTCTCTCAGGTTTTCGGCGTTTCGACGTTTCGCCACCCAGGAAACCAAAGGGTAAGACCCCTAGTTTTTGCAAGTCGCAAAATCCCGGTACCCGAAACCCCGACGCGCTCTGTGGATGAGTCGGTTTAGCGTGAATAGGTTTTGGTGTTTCGGCACCTGGGAAACCAAAGGGTAAGACCCCTCATCTTCACCAGTCGCGAAGTCCCAGTACGTGAAACCCCAACACGCTCTGTGGATGAGCCCTAGGACACCGGACATGGTCTTGTGGTAGGAAGGAGGAGTCCCAAAAAAACTTGCACTGCCCATTTGTAGGGACGTGTGATGAAGATCTAAAGCCACCGGGGTTCTGGAGATCGGGGAAATAGGAATGAAGACCCTGCCAAAATCTCGAAAGGTAGAATGGCAGGATTTAATCCGGGCCGTTGATCAAGTTGATGATCGGGACCATAGATCCAGACGAAACAGGGCTTTCGAGTCCCGGGGATTAAAAAGGGAAAGGAGGAATGCTTGCATCGCAATTCCCTGAATCGCGAAACCCCGAAAGCATTTAGAGGATTAGCACCAGGTCGTAGGATCGGTCATATGACAAACGACCCAAGGGAGGAGCTAAGGATCTGTTAGACCCTTTTGGGTTTCGGCATTTCGAAAAACAGAGAATAGGGGAACGCTTGCATCGCGATTCCCCTAATCGCGAAAGCCGAAAGCGCCTTTTTGGTAAGGTATGTGGTCATAGCCAATGATCACATGGGGGAGGATAAGGGAAGGGAGGGTCTGCGCTAGGCCCCATAGAAATTCGGGGATTATGTTCCTCGAATAAAAGACAAAAAGAAAAAGAAAATCTTAGTTGTCGTAATGGGTGTGTGACAAATTGGTATCAGAGCATGGTTACAACACTTGGCCTACTTGGGCTCATGGACGAGTTGCATAGAAACTCCATTTGAAGTACTCTTAAAAGGAGTAACTCTCTATCCTAACCCCCTTTATCAAAAGTCGAAGTTAAGAATGAAAATTCCTATTGTGTGTATGCATTTGAAAAATATGAATCATGTGTTGATTGTGAATGAATATAATGTGGACTAACAACAAGTGTTTTTCTTGCACAACAAGCGGACGATCAACCATGGGAAACGGCAGACGCATAGAATGGTGACGCACCACGAAGTGGGGGATGGCTCCCACAATAGAGACGAAGAGTCTGACGAAAGGAGAGTGGTAGAGACCCCTCCAGATCTAGCTGAGACTGTGAGAAGCCTCATGGTCAAACTACAGAGCTGGAAGGTTGACAACGAGAGGTTGATAAAAGAGTAAGAGAAGAAAATGAAAATCAATGCAGTCTTGCTGCAGAGTTTATCCGACATACAAAGACAATTGCAGCATGGACCTGACACCAATCACGCGGACCAACGACAGACAAAGAGAAGTCGAAGCCCACCTGGGATACGGAAACGTGGTCTTTTAAGTGGCCACACTGGGAGGAGCACCTCGAGAAAGGTCCACCCAAGAGACAAGGGACAAGCGTCGAACGATTCCCCTGGAAAGGAAACTGGTGACTAGGAGGGATCTTCTAGTAGCAGAACTAGTTATTATTCCCGAAGAAAATGGAAGAAAAAAAATCATTCCAAAAATCATAATCTCGAAGAATTCAAGAAGGCCAAACCACCCTCTTTCGATGGTGAAATAAAGAAGGGAGAGGAAGTGGAGGCCTGGCTGCTTGGACTAAAGAAGTATTTAAGAGTCCATGACTTCTCAGAAAACTTGAAGGCCCGAGTAGCCACTTTCAACTTGAATGGGAAGGCTTCCATTTGGTGGGAAGACCTTAAGAACGTAAAAGGGATTCACAAAGAAGACCTATCTTGGGAATGGTTTGAGAAATACTTCAAGAAGAAGTATCTATCGGAAAAGTATTTCGACGAAAAGACTAAAGAATTCTATGAACTCAAGCTGGGGAAACTCACCATAGAGGAATATGTCAGTAGATTCCTCGATTTGTTGAGGTACGTACCCTATATAAAAGAAGAAAATGCAAAGATGCAACGATTCATCAGAATAGGATTGATTTTGACGAGCCAAAGACCCTAGAAGATACTATCCGAAAGGCAAGATATTGTTATGAATAGCTTGGGCATTAGACAGAACCTTGTGAAGGCTGGAAGCAGAAGAATAGTTCGGGATTCCAGAAAAAGGGGTTTAAATCCCCAAGATTTAAAAACTATAAAAAGGACTCAAGGATGAACTTCCCAACCTGAAGTGTACACTAGCAGAATTTCCCCTCCCAGAGCGGAAATAAACCTTTTGGATCTACCCCAGGAAAGATTGATAACCCAAAGAAAGAACCCTTGAAGTGTTGGGGTTGTGGAGAAGAACATCTACTGAGGTACTGCCCACACCAACAACAGAACAGTCAAAGAATTTACAACGTTCAAGAAGCTACCACCATCAATGACGTGGCCAGGAGCGTGCCACAAATTTATGCAGCCTTTGATAATAAACAAGCTGACCACCAAGCTTCAGTGGTGGAGATGGAAGGTATGATCACCAACCATCTAGTGTCTATTATA
>JASDQU010104045.1:140892-159452 GCA_032191745.1 Picea mariana
CGTTTCCCTATTTCATACTTAGCCACTTTTTCGATTGCGGGTTCTCAGACAGGTGGGGTCAAGATTGCGCTTCTATTGTTCTGCGACTTGCAAACATCACCCGGAGTTCCGCGATATACAAACTGACCCCTGGACTGCCCCATCATGCCCTCTTCCGTTTTACGCATTTTTCACTCAAAATTTCTGAAACATATAATTTGACTGTCGGGCCCTCACCTCTCCTGATTATCCCTTGTAACCCTATTTTGAATCCCGACCGACCGCTTTCCATACTTAGCCATTCCTTAATTGCTCTTCTCTGTCCTTGCCACCTTCACACTTGTTTCTAAATATGCAATTAGTAAGCTTTAATGCTAATAGCTCATCATCCAGGAACCATAAAGATTGTCACTAATAAGAGAAAGGCTTGAGGAGATCTCCCATTAATACACATTAAACCAAGATTTGCAGAGGGTTATATTATCCTGTCCGAGTGTTCACTTCAAACATCATGGAATGTCTTTCGCAGGTTGTTAGGTTGGTGGGTTCACGAAATATCCGATCCTTAATTTATCTTCATTGTACCCGCCACCTTCGCACTTCTAAGTATGCAATTACTAAGATTTAATGCTAACAAATCATCATGCATCAACCGTAGAGATTGTCATTAATGAGCGAAAGGCTCGAGGAAATCTCCCATTCACACACATTGGACCAAGATTTGCGAGGGTTATATTATCCCCCCCAACTGTTCATTTCAAACATCGTCTGGAGCAAACAGACGTTCTCGTAAACTTATGGCACCAAATCGACAAAAATTATCTGGAGATATAGTGAACATCTTTAGGTGTGAGGACCAAAACTTCCAGTGGTCCAAGGAATACTCTTACTACTCATCCCCTTTCAACTAGAATGAAATAATTTTGACCTCTGGAATTGCTCATGCAGGATGCGTCCCTAAAGTTTTTGACTGTAAGGAGTTGGTCTCTTGGTGCGTCAAGAGATATATTCCAGGCCAGATAATTATTCCACTGCAGGACCACTCTCATGTTTCTTTGTGACCTCAAGTCTTCCACAAGATGTTAAAGTTGTCGGAGTCAACATTGACCTTCAAAGAAGAAGATTGCAAGTAGTTCCTAACAAAACATGATAACAGGTTGGAACTCTTGCTCAAGTTCCTGGAAGACCCAATGACAATTCCTAAATATATCGCAAGGTTGTAGGTTAGTTCATTTAGAAATCCATTTCGGGAAATTACCTGGTTGTTTACAAGAATAACAGGACATGAATCCACAACAAGTATTTCTTGCATGATTCTTTATATTTTGTATTTCACAGTCAAGGAACGAGCCATTTTTTATTGGGGGAAGCTAATTTCCATTGAAATTTGTACTCAATTGTCACGATTCAAAGAGGAGAAGAAATTTTATATGTCATCCTACTTGGTTTTCGCGATAGCACATTGTTGTCTGTTTCCAAAACTGTCTGTGTCCAAGAAGGTAAATTGTGAATTCGACCTAATAACCTTTTGGTACTAGGCCTTGTGGAGGCACAAGGCCTCCCATTGTTTTTATGGGTTTTTTAATGACTTTGTCTCAGTTTTCAAAGATTTATTGTTAGGAAAGGATGCTCCCCGCATGTTTGATGAGGAAACCAAGTTTTTAGACAGGAAGGGGACACTTGAACAAATGGAGAATTACAATGTGATAATGATTTTTGGCTCCAAGGAAAATCCTACTTTCCTTCCATGTCACATTACAGACAAAATGTTTGTTACATAAATAGCAAGGAAATACAACTACTGGTTGCAATTTTTCCATGAGAAGAGAAAAAAGTAGTTCATTACTCTGCCTTGGAAAGTTGGGGAATTCGTGTTCAGGAACGTCAATAAGATTGATGAATTCACAGGCCATTTCAACAACTTGAACCTAAGATATGTTGAAAGGCTAAGAAGGTTCGACCCTAATGGAATTTTTTTAGAACATTTACTAACAATTGGCTTCAATAATTCTTTTATCCAAAACAAAGACAAAGACAATGACGAGAACACTCCCGCTCCTGACGCTGGCAACCTAGAGACATTACAAAGCACCGTTGAATTGTACAAACAACATGGAAAAGTCCTCGGTGAGAAAAGTTTTCAATCCCCAGCTACCACTTCCAAGAGTATGACATCCCGGAGCATCGCTCCAATGACCCACCCCAGTAAGAAAGCAACCCAAAATTCTTCAAATGGAGGAGGATATAAGAACCCTCCTTGTGGTAAATTTGATAGTTCTCACAATCTTCTTGTGACGAAGAAGAGAAAAAACATTGTAGGGAAAGTGGAAGAGCCCGAAATTGAAAGTGAAGACATGGAACTTGAGAATGATCTGGATAACTTATTCCACAATGTTGATTAGCCCGGGGATGCGATCCACCATAGTCCCCAAATGGAAATAGCTGAGACTGAAATTTTTGACGAAGATGAATCCTTCATATTCTAGAGTGTTATTTTTGACAGTGAATCTAAAAATTTAATTATTGAAAAGAGAGATATAAGAAATAAGAAAGGGAAATCTCATCCAAAGATTAACCTTAAGAACATGCATCCGTCCCAAATCTCTCGAATTCACCGAGCAACCATAGATGCTCTTGATGATTCCATTGGAGGCATTGAGGCATAGAATGCTAGATTGAAGGACCGACTCAAGGAATTGGAGGAAGATTTGATTCCTATCCTATTGCTTGTTAGTCCTTTAGCAATAACCGTGACTACCACCCCTGTAGCCAAGTTAAAAGGATCCTCTAGCCTCCTCACATCGTGTAGAGGCTATGTGGAGAAGAACATCAAGAAAATAATGGAGCTAATTACTCAGGCATGGGAAACATCACAAAGTGTGGCTTCCCTTGGAATGAGGGCACATGATTTGCACAAACATTTGTAGGCGGATTTAAAAAATGAAGAACGTTTCTATCTAGAGACGATCCCCCCTTTTGGAATATATGTCAGCAACATGACATATATGATAAGAAGACAAGAAGATCTCCCCTCCCCAAACCGGATCAAAAAATTAAATGCATGTTGGAAAGGGAAAGTTAAGAGCCTACATCTCATTGTCCAATCATGTGAACAAGCCATATCAAAGAAAAAAGAATTATTCAGAAAGCTGATCGAAATAGACTTAGCCAAAAGTACCAACGAGGTCCAAGACCCCAACTTAATCGTCAACTCCTTGTCCTTAACCAAGCAAGCCTTCGATGAAAACATTTGATATTTTTAAAGGGTTGTATTTAGAAAATTTTTACAACATCCTTGAATATGGTGAAGATGATTTGGACAACTAGCTAGTGGACTATTCGATACAGAATGAAGAAATTGATCAGGCACTTTGCAATATTTCTATCGATCTACAGGAATGAGAAAATGAGCTTTTCAACATAAAAATATGGGATGATATCAATGTGGCCCCCATGAGAAGCTACATTGAAGAATGGCTCCAAAGGGCAATCGACAAGCTCACCGGCGAAGGGAAACAAGCAACTAACACGATTCCAGTAGTCATCCACGAGATCAATAAAAAGGCATCAACAAGCAAATAACAAAGGGGGAGATAGATACCATCATAGTAAGTCTATATTGATCACTTCCTGCTTTGTTTATCAATCCAGTTATTCCACATCTTTAAATAGAAATGTCTAACCAAAGACTGATAACTTCCAATTTCTTCTTTTCAGGTCTTGCTCTCTACCGTCGCCCACTTCTTCTTTCTACAATCTTATTTCTTGTACTTATTTCTTTTATGGTCCGTGGGATCCTCAATGCCAGTCTATATGAAAACACATTTAAATTTCCATGAATATGTAACATTATTATTTTTTTCTAAATTTCAAAGAAAACTACTTCGGGAACAATCTCAACGGTGCCTTGTAACCATGTTTTCGGAATGCAAAATTAGTTCTCTTTATGCATGTTGGTCATCTTCTTTTATTTTTATGTGCTCATAAAATTTAATCTTCAACTATATTGGATGTCAGGAAATTGTGTTTATTTAATTTGAATGTTTAATGTGTGTGATTCCTAGTCCTATTTTCCAGGAACCTTTATTTCAAAAAACAAAAAAAACAACAATATTCTCTATCGTTTTGTATTGCTTTAAGTCATTACCACATAAATTCTCTAAGAAACCTTCGAAATTTTTTATCATTGCCAAAAAAAAAATCAACTGGATATACATGTTGAGATGTCCAGTTGGTATTGTTGTTCTTGAGATTAATCCTAAGGCTCAAAGAGTAATGTTAGGCGTCATGAGTGTTTAAATAAAATGTTTTAAATGAGTGCTTTTCCTACCTTTAGTTCTATAAGAAATGATCTTTCAATGAAATTAATAATAGGACAGTAAAAAGGTTGTATTTCGTTGTCTGAGTCACAATTATAATATCAAATGGTGTGAAAGAAAGTTACAAAACTGTTAAACAAAGTTAGGAATCAATTGCAGATGAGTCTTACCTTGTTTGTCATGGAAGAAGAGTAGAGAAGGCACCCTTGAACATGATATGAAATGCAGTAATTCACGCAGAATGCAGGTCTTGATTTACTCATAGTAACTACATAGGAAAAACTACTTACCTAATGAATTACTGGTATAATATGATCACAGTAGTTGTAATACTAAATTGCAATCAACCGTTTTTCAAGGAATTACATAAAGAAATTCAGAGAAATGAAAATATAGAGGAAACACATAACTCAAACTGAACGAAAATTAGAATCTTTGTCTACACTTGTATTAATACTCAAAAAGAGAGTTTCTATATTACATCCGACAACAATCAACCTTGAATAGATTTGAAATCTATCTATTTATACAAAAATTATCACAACTCAAAAACCGTTGGACTTCATACAATATCTCTTAAAAATAGAATGTAATTCGAATGAAACGACAACATGAAGATATTGTTTGATCTTACGCTTTCATCTATCTCTTCATTTGCTCACATACACACTCGTTTTCCTCTTCTCTTTGAATTGGGCACACATTTCCATTGAGGCCACCATAATCATTTGTTTATTGTTCGCATTGTCTAATTCCATTGCTATCTGTTCTTCGGATGCATTTACTGGAAAAAGAATATCAGTTGAAAATATAGGGGGAGTGATAATGTGATAGGTAGATCAACGTTGGCTTGTTATGTGATGGCTAACAGTTACAAGAAAAAGTAACTACTCATGAATAGGATGATGTGGGGACAAGTGTAGGTGGTGAGGTAAACAAGGTAATTGATGTGGAAGGTGTGACAAGTAGGAGGGTGAAGGGGGTACATGACGTGGATGACAAATGTTTCTCCAACGTCCCTTTACGTTTCTCTATTTTTCGGGGGCGTGAGGGGGTGGTTTGAAGTAACCCGCTTTTCGTCCCACAATGCACCTGGTGAAGCCACGTACCCCTGAGAAAAAACCATGGTTTAAATTGAGGGATCACCCTTCGAAATTAAACCCCACACAACTTCACCCCCCGCAATCGCTCTCAGTCACTGATCTCCATGATCCATTAAAATCCGACTGTCAATCTTTGCAAAGTGAGATAAGCGCCCAAAGTTAAGCTAAGGTCACAACTCTTGGTCATATGTAGAGAAGATAGAGCGAATTTCGTGCAATTCATGTCTGTAGATCTAAACGGGGGACACGTGTTAGACGATTCTCATATTCGGCTATTTCGTACTCTGGGGGGGAGGCAAGTAGCACTAATTAAAGAAATCCTGAAGACCCAAAGCCCATCTGGATCGTTGATTGAAGTGGAAACATGGCAGGAGATCATGCACTTCGACGTATAACCACTTTCGAAGAAAGACGGATGTGTGAAGAGATAACTCCTGAAGCTCGGAGTTCCGAAGTAAATCTTCATTGTTGAAATCAAGAGGACACGTGGCAAGAGATCCTGTACTTCAGAGACTTAGCACTTCAGATATTTTCACCTCGGAACACCTAAATCCTAGAGTTCCGAAGTAAATTGCATCCGTCTAATATCAAAGGACACACGCCGTTAGATATTCCACTTCGGGGGCTTAGTGCTCAGTAGAGTTTGTGCTCCCTTTTCTGTCTATTTATACCCTTCCCTGCTATATTTGGTCCTTTTCTTAGTTTATCCAACTTCTGAACTGATTTATCGTTCCACTAGATTATGAAATGTGATCCACCAAGTTTTCTTGCAACTTTTTGTGGCACCATAATCCTTAAGGAAACAAGATTAGCTTGCCTGTAACAAGAGAGGTCTGTAAGTTTTTCAAATAGATAAAACTTTCTAATTGAGAAAGGTGAAAATGGATTTGAAATCAAAGTGCTTTTATTTAAAAAAGATTCATTGATCTTCGTATAACCTTACTGACGAAGAATTTATTAATGTTAATGGAGATGTCTACCTAGCGATCTACAATCCTCGTTTGAATCATTATCCTTAATTAGTCATAAACACCATCAATATTTTGACGGTTCACGTTCGAGAGTTTTAGATGTGACAGAGTGGGAAACTCCCGAATCCCAAATCCATGAAAAGATTAATCTCTGGATAATCTCTTTTGAAACCTTAATTAATCATGTTTAAAATGGTGCGTTAACTTCAAGTGTTTCGGGAGTTCGGGCTTCGGGGACTTTAATGTATCTCAAGAGGGACTTTCTGAAACCCAAAACTATGAAGCAATTAATTATCTAGTAATTGATCTTAAGTCTTAATTAATTGCACTTAATTTTAAGTATTTTGAAACTTCGGACTTCGAAAATTTTAGAATACGATATAGGGGAAAAGTCTGAAATCTGAACTACAGAGTCATTAATTATCTCTTGATCATGATTAACTTAATTATTTAACGTTCAATACTTCGACATTTTGATATTTTGGTGATTCGTGAATTCATTCTTTGTTAAAGTCTCGAAGGATCATATCCCATAGTGACGTGTTATAGATGACGTCATTCTAGATGACGTGTCGAGGAAAGAGAGGTGCCACATGTTACTTGGAATCATGTGAATATTCCAATGAAAATGTCAAAAATGGGTGCCACGTGTCAACTCAAGAAAGACTCAAAAGGTACACGTGTATTACAACTTGTGCCTTTAAAAGGTTTAGGAAAAGTCGAGTTTCAGAGTTTTTATTGTTTAGACTTATTGAAACATCCGAAGCACAAAGCTCCGAAGCGACCATTAGAGATTTACCTCTTTAAAATTTAGGTGGCTCCAGAACTCCAGAGGTATTAGGATCTTCGATCAAAAGGAAAAACTCATAAATGATGGATATCGTGCGCACCTTATTATTAACTAACCAACAATGAATTTGATTTAAAATTAAAAGGTTATTTTCTAAGTTTTTTCTTTCTTCGGGTGAAATTTTATTTTTCATGAGGTGAAAAATATAAAGCTCAAAAGTCAGAATTGTATGTGTTCCAACATAGGCTCCATCTGGGGATTGCGTATCCCTATGAAACACAAAATAATAGTATATTGAGTGCCTTTATTGGGCAAATGGAGTCATTATTGCATTTCTGGAAAATATTTTTAGAAGTTAATCATACAAAGAAAAAACGAACTTCAACCGAATCTCAGAAAACCTTCAAAACACACCTAATTATTGATCTCAAGTTAGGCTATTTAAAATTTCCCTTTCCTAAAACTGAGTTTGGATCTGTTTAAGATAATCAAAACAACTTTAACTGAAATATCAGACTTCGATCAACTTCGTTCACATCAAGGTTAAGTAGATGTAATAATTTATTTAGGGAATCCCTCGTTGGTTCAAAATGTAAATATTACCGGAAATAGAAATAAATGTCAGAGTATGTTATATAGATATGTATGACATTCATACATATATCATAGATATTGCTTCACTGCCAACGAGCTTGTTTAGTACCCCGATGAAGTTATCTACTTCTCCCATTGAATTTCCTTTCACCACTTCAATTAGCACTTTTTCATTTTGCTGAGATGAGGGAAATCATTACATGAATTTCCTTTCATCATCTCTTTGGACAAGATGGGGGAAATCAAATTATGAATTTCCTTTCACCATCTGTCTTATATTTTAATATTTTGAAGTGGGGGCAATCGATCTATATGTATCATACAAAAGGATGATATCTGCTTAAAATTTAAAAAGAAGGTCTGTCACAATTTTTTAAGTATACTCTGAAACTAGTTTTCACCTAGTCTTCAATACACCTTCGCCTATAGGAAAGATTTTATAGGGATTTTGATTTTTCAGGGATCGATCGTGAGCGAATTAGTCAGTTTAAAATCCGATAGAAGAGCTAAAGTCATTAGGATTAGCCTAGACATACTTTATTTCAGTTAAAATCAAAGGAACATAATGATTTTTGCCTAATCTCGTTTTGAAGATATGTTTTTAAGTTTTCAGAGTCAAGGTGAATTTCCTTCTTTCTATGAAGACTAAGGAAAGGTAACGAAAATCAAGAGTGAATAAAAGTTTGGCGGTACGCAAAAAAAACAGAACAAGGACTCAGAGGGCCTGACGCAAAAGAATCCCACTCCCACACAAGTTTGTTTATTGATTCTCGAACTTCCTTTCAAACCTTTTTTATTTTTATTTTATTTTATTTTTATTTCATTTTTTATTTCAGAGAAGGCTTCAGAATTTCTCAGTATGACATTCTAAGTTGTAATTTTATACTTCTCTGATCCTTGATCAGGTGACAATATTATCATGAGTGAAACCCCCTTTACGTTCGATAAGATTTCCTTAAAATTTTAGGTTGAACTAGTGGGGTAGGAGTTCATACCTCAGATTTCCTTTGTATTTTCAATCAAGCATATCATTAATTTATCCCCTGTTTTGAGAGAAAGAGAATGTTTTTAAAAATGAGTGTCAGATTCTGATGCATCCTTATCTCTCATTTTAACAGTAAGTATTCTGCACAGGAACGGAATGCGAAATGTCAAAAAATTCTGCAGAATAGAGATGGTATGTGATACAAATGATTTTATATTCGCTTTGATGATGTCAAGTAAACATGGGTTATTTACAACAAATGATAAAATGACTTGGATAATTTACAAAATAAAGGTAAAATTGCAAATTGAAACAGAAAACAAACGTCAATCCAAACCGATATATGCATTGGGAATCTGAAATATGACTACAGTATAAAATGTTTTAAGTAACGCCCATTGATAGGAGCGTCAACAATTTCTCCATCGAGGTTTCCAGTGAGAATTTTTTTTTCCCCTCAGCAGCTGCAATTCTGAATGGTCCAAACCAGAGATGATCGAACTTGCCATGTTTCCCTGCATCTTATTTTCTAGCGTCCCACTTTAAGACTAGATCGCCAGGAAGAAACTCCCTATCTTTAGCCTTTTTATCGAAAAGGGCCTTCATATTATCTTGGTATTTTTGAAGTTTGTCATCTACTTCCATTCTGTTCTGCTGAACTTTGATTATTTGATTTATCCTTCTTGTAATGTCGTTTGGCTCTTCATTTGCATTCTGCCAGAGTTTCATCAAAGGAAGAGAAAGATTGATAGGAAGGACAACATCAGTACCATAAACCAATTGAAAAGGGGACATACCTATTGATTTCTTGGTGCCAATTTGGTTCACCCATAGGGAATATTTTAGGTGGGTGTGCCAAGCCTTTTTATTTTCTGTCAACACTTTTTTTATTATAGTCACCATGATCTTGTTAGACGATTCATTCCACCCATTTCCCTGAGGATAATAGGTCGTAGAATGTCCTAACACAATGTTGTATTTATGGCAGAAATTGATCATTTCCATAGACTTAAAATCGTGAGCGTTGTCAGTGACTATTTTCCGAGGACAACCAAATCTCGATAGGATGTTTTCTTCCAAGAAGTTTATTATTACCAAATCCATAGCATTCCGACTTGGAATGGATTCTACCCATTTAGTGAAGTAATCAATAGCGGTTAGAATCCATCTATGTTGAGCACTTGATTGTGGATGTATTTTTTCGATGAAGTCTAGGCCCCATTGTTGAAATGGGGCTTCATCTTTTACTAGGATTAAAGGTAGGGCAGAGAGCTTATGATTTCTAGCGAACAATTGGCACGAATTACAGGCTCTGACTCTCGTGTTCACATTGGTAAATAACTTTGGCCAATAATATCCAACCCTTAAAATCTTGTAGGTCGTTTCTCTCCAGGCATGGTGTCCTTCGCACACTCCTTCATGGAATTCATCGATGACGCGTTATGTTTCAGATTCTGTTAAGCAACATAACAAGAAACCTAGAGGATATTTCCAGTACAATCGACCATCAATAATACAGTATTTAATTGTGTGTAGCTTCAAAGTCCTTTCTTTAGACAGAGTCATGTCATTCGGGCACTAAAGGGTAAGGAGGTATGTAACAATACTGTGATACTAGGTAGAGGCGAAAAACTTATCTTCAATTCAAATAGTAGGCACCTTATCGTCAATTTCCTCTATATCCAGAAGAGATTCATGTGATTCGAGGTTATTTATCCCGAGAGACCTGAAATTTGATTCGGCTAACAACTTTTCCATGCCTTGACCTTTAAGTAGCTTGGTCGGTTTCACTTATAGATCACACTCTTGAATTTTAGCCAACCATTGGCCTCTTCTTCCATCATTGTCTGGCTAGACCAATATGTATTTGATAACATTTGTTGGCACGTAAGCGATTATTTTGGAATGCAATACATATGTTCTGAAGGCCTTGAGAGCCTTCACCATTACATATGCTTTCTTCTCAAGTATATCGTATATTAATTCTCCATCCCTGAGGCTTTTTCTGAAGAAGGCTATTGGTTGCTTGAATCCTTCATCATTCTTTTGCGGGAGTACCGCTGCAACAATATGTTCAGAAGCAAATGAGAATATTAAGAATTCCTTTGTATAGTTTG
The DNA here is from genome assembly GCA_032191745.1 of Picea mariana. Lineage (NCBI taxonomy): Eukaryota > Viridiplantae > Streptophyta > Pinopsida > Pinales > Pinaceae > Picea > Picea mariana. Next base: position 151,751 of record JASDQU010104045.1, read on the forward strand.
GACTTGCTAGCACTGGTTCTTCCCCTATAGCTTTTTTGACACGCTTGAAAGATGCTTTAGCTTCTGCAGTCCATTTCACTTTGTTGTCCTTCTTCAACATATCTGTAATCATTTTGTTTATTTCAACAAAGTTGGAAATAAATCTTCTCAAAAAGTTGATCTTTCCTAAAAAATATTGAATTTATTTTCTGTTCCTAGGGATAGTAATCATGTCTATAGCCTCAAATCGCTTAGGGTCGACCTTGATTCCTTATTTTGACACTATATTGTTAGAATATAGAAGATTGTGTGCTCGTTTTACCATTGACGATACCCTCGTCACCCAACCATAGATCAAAGCCACCCTCTGAGCACCTTAACCTTGACTAAGAATTACTCCGGAAGAAGACTCTAGGCTAGATATCCAAACAAGGTGTAGCACATCTTCCTCCAAGGATATCACACCAACAATAGCTGATCAGATAGTCCAAACCCTAGCCAAGAGATAGTCCAAGCCAATACTGAAACTGGTTGCTGTAGCAGCTGCATCTGCAACTCTCTTCTACACGTGCGCACCAAACTCAGAACTGCAGTGTGCACCAGTTGCTCTTTGCAATTTTGAGATGTGTCAAATGAGAACTGACGCCCTGTATTTATAGTGGTTCTGCCAGATTTGTTGGGGCCAACTTCTCCTTCTAGATATGTGTCTATTCAGTATATTATTATTATTTCTGGCCGACTTCTTCTCTTGGAGGCTAATAACCTAATATAAATTATCTTCTTGAGTTGACAAGACTTCTAGGGTTATTAGCCAACTCATTAGGGTTTTCTCTTGCTTTCCAAAGTCTTCTATTCTCGTCAGGTTTAAACGTGGAGGTAAATACCTCCCACAGCTACCATAATATTAACATATATGACCTAAGAGCTTACCTTCTTGCATAGCAACATGTGATTTCTTGGGATTAAGAGACAAAACAAACTTTCTACATTTTTTGAAGATCTGCCTGAGGTGTAGTAAATGTTCTGCATCAGAGTTAGAAAAAACCGTCAAATCATCAAGATAAATAAGAACGAATTTGTCTCTTGCACCGATGAACACGATGTCCATTGCTCTCTGGAAGGTAGCTCCTGCATTCATCAAACCAAATGGCATTTTATCGTACATAAAGGTTCCCCACGGAGTGGTAAACACAATCTTTTCTCTGTCGTCTTCATGAACAACAATTTGATTATAACTCTAAAATCCATCAATCATGGAAATATTGTTGGCCCCTACTACCTTCTCTAGAACATGATCCATTTTTGGGAGCGGGTAGTTGTCTTTAAGGGACGACTGATTTAAGTTTATGAAATCAACACAGAGCCTTATTTCGCCATTTTTCTTTCTGATGAGAACAAATTCACTACCCATTTAGAGTACCTGAGTGGAACAATTATTTTTGCATCGAGAAGTTTCTTAACTTCCATTTCTATCACTGGCAGGAGAATCGGGTTTATCTGTCTGACTTTCTATCTGAAAGGTTTAATGCCATGTTTTAAAGGAATCTTATGTTCAATAACAGATGTATCGTAAGTTTTCAGATCATCATAAGACCATGCAAAAACATCTTTGTATTGTCTAAGCAACTCAACGTACTTACTTTTCATTTGGGCTGGAAGGTATTTTGATATCTTGACCATTTTGGGATCTTCGTTAGTTCCTACATTACAGTCTTCAACTTCTTCAGGTTGGGGACATAAGGTAGACTTTAAAGGTATGCCATCCTGGTCAAACAACCTTTCTAAGGGGATCAAGCCTCTAGGAATCTGATTGTTCTTAAGAAAGAGAATGCAGTGGTTTGCAATCTTGTCTTGGAATTTTTCTGTTTTCTCTCCTTCTTGCATAACCCAAGCATGATCATTTTGGTTTTCCTGATCTATGTGATTTTCAAAAAACTCATCAACCATCTACATAAACTGTTTGATTTTCTCGTCATCTTCAAACACTTGTCATTGTTGAATATTGATCTAGATCGAAGGTCTATTCCTTATCTCGATGTGATACTTCAATTTCAAGGTAGTAGGGGGTATGAAGGTCGCAATAGCCTTGGCAAAGGAGTCAACTTTTTGATTCTCCATCCTGGGAATATAGTGAATATTAAAGGATGAGAAGAAGTTCTCTATAATATCCCAGGCACAATTCCTGTATGAAATCAACCTTGGGTGCTTATATTGATACTACAGTTTCACTTGTTTTACAATAAGCTCTGCATCACCATAAACTATCAAATGTTCCTTTTTTAACTTCCTTGCAACTTCTAATCCTAAAACCAGAGCTTCATATTCACAGACATTATTTGTATAATCAATATCCCATTGTAATATATAAGAGAAGGGAATAACATACTCATCACCTAGTGCCACGAATAAAACTCCAGCTCCTGCTCCTTTGCAAGAGGAGGCACCATCAAAGAACATTTTCCACATTCCTTCTCTAACATTTACATTTTTCTTTGTTATTTCTATTTTTTTTTATTTTCTTCTTATGTACATTCTTAAAAATCATCATCTATAGATAATATACAATTTCCTAAGTCCTGATCAACAACATAGACTGGGTAATTATTGGGGTTTTGAGGGTCACTTACATTATACGCCAGTCTAGTTTCTTTGTACAGTCGCGTGAATTGCCCACCAAAAATTGGGATCATAGCATAAGTCATGTCCATCTAAACTGATCCTCCTAATTTGGTGCCCCAAGACTTGGATAGAAACATGTCGTACTTGGCAGGGACGTCAGTAACGACCACATCCATAAGGACACTTTTCACAGGGATATGAGCAAGATTTACTACCAAATATTTAATCATGCCTAGACACTTAACCTTTCTATAATCAAATGAGTACAAGTCTTGATAAGGTATGGTAATTTCGAGGCCCAACTTTTCCATGATAATTTTAGTCATTAAATTATGAGAGGCCCCAAAATCTAACATACAATTGTGGAGTAAATGGTCGTGCACGGATAGTGTAATATAGAATGGAGAAACATGATCCTTATTGTTTTCAATGTGTGGACCGAACATGATCATAGGTCTTTCATCCTACAAATTAATAACGTCTTCTTGACATTCAACATCAGAAAAAATTATCGCTTTAGCAATTTGATTTTTATAAATTAGGTTTTTTGCAAGTTCAACCAGAGGCATTGGGATTTTAATTTTATTAAGTTCATTTTCCAAACTGAAACCTCCAATTGTTTTTTGACTTTCTCTGGTTGGAAATTCTGCTTCTGTATTTTTCGGCTTCTTAGTTTTGATTGTTCTTGTTTCAACTGGCTTTGTTCGGGCAGCTTGTGTTTCAGTTGGTGGTTTAGTAACTGCTGCCTCATTCATTTTACTTAGTGATAAAACCTTTTGGTGGAACGTTCGTAGAATTTTTCTCTCTGGGCCTTAAATCATACTTTTGTTGGAGTTTGACCATTATTGAGTCGGCAAGACCTTGATACGTAGAGTCTCCCAGATTATTGATGTTTTGCTCATTATTAAACAAGGATTCTAGGTCTAAAGATTTCTCATAATATTTCCTAGTTAAATGCAGCTCAAGATCATCATCGATAAGGTTGTTTAGATCTTCTTCTAACTCCTCATAATCTTGCATTTCATCCCTTTGCATGAAATTTTCAATTTTAAATGGACCTTGGATCTTGTGCTCTTCATTTTTTACTTGTCTTTGTTGTATCTGTGGGTTAGGGTTTCTCCTGAACTGATTTCTAACGTATGGATCAAGTTTGGCTTGATCTAATTCCATTCTGGAGATTTTTTTGGATACATATTTAATTATCTTAGCCATCTCATCCATTTTTCCTTCTGCGGACTTCCCAAATCCAGAGGGTCTTGCCTATTCTTTGAAATGCCTAGGTTCTCTGGTTCCCATCTCAACCTTAGTTTTTAATTTCCCGAATGCCATCATATTGGATTCAATTTCTATAGCATCGTCTTGCATTCTTGATAAAGTGGTAGACCTCCTTTCTCTTAGAAGTAGAGCTAAGTCAGAATCGAAAGCCCCTGCAAAAGTTACTTTTGCAGTAGGTTGAGAAGGTTTGACTTTGACTGGTATTTTGTTATACAATTTATTGAACCTCTGGATAAATTCTAGGACTGGTTCAGAAGTTTTTTTTCTTAAAGTTCCGAATTCGGTTAAATAATAAAGATGGTCCTTTTTTTCGCCCCACTGTCTTAGGAAGGCATTTTCTAGTTCATCATATGATCTTATGGAACCTACTGGGAGTCCTCTGAACCAGGTCCTCACTTGTCCTTCAAAGGTTTGTACTAATAGCCTTGAGTAAATGTCCTCGTGTTCGATGCCAAGGATATCAACAAACTAATAAAAAAGGCTATGTGTTCTGTAGCGGTTATATCTCCCTCTCCCATGAATTTGGGGAGGTTCTTCATGTAATTTTTGGGAAAATAATGAAGGACAACAGGGAGAACCAAGGGAGCGTATCTAGCAACTACCTTGGAAAATATTCTAGGGGGTTGAGCTTTTCCACCAGCTCCTGCACCTCCAGTGCCACCGACACTAGCTCCTCCATCACCAACCATTGGAAGTCTAGGAGACAGACTTTGAGGGATAAAAAGGGGATTTTCAAAAACTTCAAGGGACTGAGCTTCTGACCTTTCGACTACTTTGGGATATGGCGAAGGAAGTTCAGGAAAAAGACTGCTAGGAGATGAAAGATCTATATGAGGGGGAAAAGGGAAACTTGAGCTGGGTTCCTCAGGTTTACTAGATGTATATATATTGGAGGCAATAGGAGATGAATTGGGGTATAAAAAGTACTCTTCAGAGTATCAGGAAACAACAACCTTTACCTCGGGAAAGGAGAGAATTGGCATATCGTTAATGATTGAAAGGGATCCTTTGTTCTCATTGGTAATAGTACCTGGCAAGTCAATCTCAACTTTTATCTTGGGAACAATTGCCTTTGGATTTTCGAGTTTAGACTCAGGTTTACTAGTCGATGCCTCTGTAGAATGAATTTGTTTAAAACTTTATTTCGGGGTTAGTTCTTCAGTTTGAACCTTAGCATTAACTTGTGTAACTATGGGTTGATATACTTTACCTGTTGATGCAGTAGTGTGTTTGAGATATCCCTTTGGTTTCAAAAAAAATTCGGGATCTCACACGGGTGTGGTCTGCTTATCGTCTGAATTTTTCCTGGTATTCTTTCGACCGAGTGCAATTTTTTTCTATGGTGGAGTTGCCAAGTGAAAAATAAAATAAGCCTTATAAGCCTTACTTATGTATTCAATATTTGTTCACCATCAAAGATCAAAATTTACTTTGTCATTTTCCCAGGGAAAATGATTTCGTTTCTTCATCCCGAGCAACGACGCCAAAAAGATGTTATTCTTGAGATTAATCCTAAGGCTCAAAGAGTAATGTCAGGCATCATGAGTGTTTAAAGAAAATGTTTTAAATGCGTGCTTTTCCTACCTTTAGTTCTATAAGAAATCATCTTTCAATGAAATTAATAATATGACAATACATAGGTTGTATTTCGTTGTCTCAGTCACAATTATAATATCAAATGGTGTGAAAGAAAGTTACAAAAAACTGTTAAACAAAGTTAGGCATCAATTGCAGATGAGTCTCACCTTGTTTGCAGTGGAAGAAGAGTAGAGAAGGCACCCTTGAACATGATATGAAATGCAGTAATTCACACATAACACAGGTCTTGATTTACTCAGAGTAAATACAGAGGAAAAATTGCTTACCTAATGAATTACTGGTATAATATGATCACAATAGTTGTAATACTAAATTGCAATAAATCACTTTTCAAGGAATTACATAAAGAAATTCGGAGAAATGAAAATACAGAGGAAACACATAACTCAAAATGAACGAAAATTATAATCTTTGTTTGCACTTGTATTAATACTCAAAAAGAGAGTTTTTCTATTAGATCCGGCAAGAAGCAACCTCGAATAGATTTGAAATCTATCTATTTATACAAAAATTATCACAACTAAAAAACCGTTGGAGTTCATACAATACCTCCTAAAAATAGAATGTAATTCGAATGAAACGACAGTAGGCAGATATTGTTTGAGCTGGTGCTTTCATCTGTCTCTTCATCTGCTCGTAGACGCACTCGTTTTCCTTTATTTTTTGAATTGGGCACACATGTCCATTTAGGCCACCATAATCATTTGTTTACTGTCCTCGTCATCTGATTCCATTGCTATCTATTCTTCGAATGCGTTTACTGGAAAAATAATATCAGTTAAAAATATGGGGGAAGTGATAATGTGACAGATAGCTTGGTGTTGGCTCGTTATGTGATGGCTAACAGTTACGAGAAAGAGTAACTATTCACGAATAGAATGATGCGGGGACAAGTGTAGATGGTGAGGTAAACGAGGTAACTGATGTGGAAGGTGTGATAGGATGGAGGGTGAACGAGGTACATGATGTGGATGACAGGTGTTTCTCCAACGTCCCTTTACGTTTCTGTATTTTGCGGGGGCACGAGGGGGTGGTTTGAAGTAACCCACTTTTCGTTCGTAATGCACCTAGTGATGCCATGTACCCCCGAGAGAAAATCATAGTTTAAATTGCAGGACCACCCTTTGAAATTAAACCCCATGCAACTTCGCCCCTCACAATTGCTCTCAGCCACTGATCTCCATGATCCATTAAAATCCAACTGTTGATCTTCGCAAAGTGAGATAAGCGCCCAAAGTTAAGTTGAGGTCACAACTCTTGGTCATATGTAGAGAAGATAGAGCGAATTTCGTGCAATTCTTGTCCATTAATCTGAGCGGGGGATACATGTTAGACGATCCCCATATTCGGCTATTTCGTACTTCGAGGGGGAGGCAAGCAGTGTTGAGTAAATAACTCACGAAGACTCGAAGCCTATATGGATCGTTTATCGAAGTGGACATGTGGCAGGAGATCCTGCACTTCGAGGATAACCACTTCGGAAGAAAGACATATATGTGAAGCGAGAACTGCCGAAGCCCGGAGTTCCGAAGTAAATCTTCGTCGTTGAAATCAAGAGGACACGCAACAGGAGATCCTGTACTTCGGAGATTTGTACCTCGAAATGCCCGAAGCCTAGAGTTCCAAAGTAAATTGCAGTCGTCCAATATCAAAGGACACGTGGCGTCAGATCTTCCACTTCAGGGACTTTGCGCTCCAAAGAGTTTGTGCTCCCTTTTATGTCTATTTAGCTCCTTCCTTGCTATATTTGGTCCTTTTCTTAGTTTATCAATCTTCCGAACTGATTTATCGTTCCACTAGATTATGAAATCTGATCCATCAAGTTTTCTTGCAACTTTTTGTGGTGCCATAATCCTTAAGGAAACAAGATTAGCCTACCTATAACAAGAGAGGTCTGTAAGTTTTTCAAATAGATAAAACTTGCTAATTGCGAAAGGTGAAAATGAATTTGAAATCGAAGTGCTTTTATTTAAACAAGATTCATTGATCTTCGTATAACCTTATTGACGAAGAATTTATTAACATTAATCGAGATGTCTACCAGCGATCCACAATTCTCGTTTGAATCATTATCCTTAATTAGTCATAAATGCAATCGATATTTCGATGGTTCGGGTTCAGGAGTTTTAGATGTGACAGAGTGGGAAAATCTCAAATTCTGAATCCGCGGAAAGATTAATCTTTGGATAATCATTGTTAAAATCTTAATTAATCATATTTAAAATGGTGC
>JASDQU010104045.1:170274-227465 GCA_032191745.1 Picea mariana
CTTAATTAGTCATAAATGCAATCGATATTTCGATGGTTCGGGTTCAGGAGTTTTAGATGTGACAGAGTGGGAAAATCTCAAATTCTGAATCCGCGGAAAGATTAATCTTTGGATAATCATTGTTAAAATCTTAATTAATCATATTTAAAATGGTGCGTTAACTTCAAGTGTTTCAAGAGTTCAGACTTCGGGGACTTTTAATGTATCTCGAGAGGGACTTCCTGAAACCTGAAAATGAGAAGCAATTAATTATCTAGTAATTGATCTTAAGTCTTAATTAATTGCACTTAATTTTAAATATTTTGGAAGTTCGGACTTCTGAAATTTTAGAATACGATACAGGGGAAAAGTCTGAAATTCGAACTGTGGAGTCATTAATTATCTCTTGATCATGATTAACTTAATTATTTAACGTTCAATACTTCAACATTTTGATATTTTGATGATTCGTGAATTCATTCTTTGTTAATGTCCCGAAGGATCATCTCCCATAGTGACGTGTTATAGATGACGTCATTCTGGATGACATGTCGAGGAAATAGAGGTGCCACATGTTACTTGGAATCGTGTGAATCCTCCAATGAAAATGTCACAAACAGGTGCCACGTGTCAACTCAGGAAAGACTCAAAAGGTACACGTGTCTTACGACTTGTGCCTTTAAAATGTTTAGGAAAATTCATGAGCGGATACCTTAGGGTTTAAGAGTTTCAAAGTTTTTATTGTTTAGACTTATTGAAACATCCGAAGCGTGAAGCTCCTAAACGACCGTTAGAAATTTACCTTCTTACAATGATCAATTTTGTGCAGAATCCAAAGTCATTCCAGAAGAAAGAAACAAATGGCATGATTGAAAATAAACTGCACTTTGTGCTTTTACTAGACACAAATAACAATGTGGTTGAAAGAGGGCATTGCAAAGACAAGAATCATGTATTTACATGAAAATTAGGTCAACTAGCAAGCTAGGTTTATATTTAAAATGGTCAACAAGAGCTAAGCCACTTAACCATGAATTCAAGTTCAATATAAAATGGAACAAACACAACACATTCACAAAAGTGATGATTATTTACAAGGCAATAGGTACAAGGACACATTCAATCCATCAAGCAAATGATATGAATTAAATGTATAACAAGAGACAAGATTCCTTGCCATCTAGTTTATGCAGACGTATATTTATTTCAAATTCAAAGAAACAATATCTAATGCTACAACGCCCATCAATCAAAATGCAACTCACCATCAGAGCGCAAGGCATAAAATGCATCAAGCAAGGAATTATACCAACAAACCAATATACACTATGCTATATAGTGATTGCAAAAGTAATTGTCTCTACATTGGAAAAGAACTATGAAACCCCATGAAAACAAAGATATAAGATTACCATTAATAAAATTATGTTCTTTGACAATGCCTAAGTAAACCTTAGATTAAACAAATATTATCCCATAGTATGAAGTAGATTAATATGCCGAAGCATCAACTCTTACCTACAAAGTCACAACCTCCATGGAAACATAGATATAAGGTTACCATATAGAAAAGATTGCATCGACTCAATTTACTACTTTTGCAATATCACTAGATCCATTTGAACCACTTACATTTATACAAGAAACTAATAATTTCTAGTGTAGTTGGGTTTTGTTCTAGCTCTTTATTCCCAATTGGATTGAGGTGGTGCCTTTGGTGTTTATTGGGGTTTTCAGGCTAATGTTTGTTTCCTTCTTACTCAATTTAGTGTACAATCCAAATGCATTCTAGAAGAAATAAATATATGGCATGATTGAAAACAAACTACAATATATTCTTTTACTACATATGAATAACAATGCAGTTGAAAGAGGGCATTGCAAAGACAACAATCATGTATTGACTAGAAAATTGGTTCAACTATCAATCTAGGGTTAGAGTTCAAATGTCTAGGGGGAGCTAAGCCACATAACCATGGACTTGAGTTCAATGTAAAACATCACAAGAAGATCACATTCACAAAAATAATGTTTATATACAAGGCAACATGCAAAAAGGTGCATTGAATCCATCAATCAAATGATATGAGTTAAATGTATAATAACATGCAAGATTCATTGCCATCTATTTTATGCATAAGTAGATTTCTTTCGAATTCAAAGAAATGTTATCTAATGCCACAATTCCCATCAACAAAAACACAACTCACCATAAGAGCACAAGGCATACAATGCAACAAGCCATGACCTATATCGGTAAACCAATATAGGCTATGCTATACAACTATTGACAAATCAACTACCTCTACACATGGAAATAACTATGGAACCCCATGGAAACACATATATATATAAGGTTACCATATATAAAATACTATGTTGGCTCAATTTATTGCTTATGTTTATCATGATCTCCATCCAAACCACTTACATTTAGACAAATAACTAAGAAATTCCCGTGTATCTGGGTTTTTTTTCTAGCATATTGTTCCCAATTGGTTTGAGGTGGCATGCTTGGTGTTTATTGGGGTTTGCGAGTTGGTGTTTTTTACTTCTTTCAATGATTGATTTGGTCCAGATTCCAAAGGCATTATAGAAGAAAGAAACAAATGGCATTTAGACAAATAACTAATAAAATCATGTGCTTTGTCAACGCCTAAGTAGACATTAGGTTAAATAAATATTAGCTCATAGTAGGGATCATATTAATATGTTGAAGATGATCATATATGTCCCTACATGGACATAATAACCTACAACCATTTATACCTGTCATAGCATTTAACTAGGGTCATGAAGCATCAAGTCCCTGCTACTTTAAGTATTACTGTAATACACCGATAAAATCCGCTACTTTACTCAGTGCTTTATGGCTTTGCCATTGGTCCAACTTCTATCTTCTAGGATGCCATGTGCACATAGGGCCTTAGCTAGCTTTCTTAGGGCAATGAGTTAGCTTTCTCTCACTAGTGTGCCATGGATAAGATTTCACATAAAAGGTGTGCTCTTTATATTTTTTGTGAACCTACAACTTATTTTTCTATGTCGTTAGTGGTGTCTAGTTCAAGTCTCAAAATGGTTATGTAGTGTTTGTGTTCTCAACATTGATGCAACTCAAAATTGCAATGTAGAGTGAGTCTAATCTCAACGTTGAACAATATTGAAAGCTCTTACTAATATAGTCAAAGTTAATGTCAACTAAGATGTCGTCTAACCATAAACAAATGAGATAAATAAATTTAGATGATAGATAAAGTGTCCACTTGAAAAATTAGACGTTTCAAAATTTTATATACATTTTATTTCCAAAAAACTCAAGCAACATACCTTAAAATATAGTTTTGTATTAATTGTAAATAGCGTAGCTCAAACAACATATTTTTTAAAATTAAAATGTAATTTTGTATTAATTGTAGATAGTCCTGATGGAATTTTATTTCTCACCTATTACCAACAAAAATATTACCAAAACACAAGGTATAGATTTTTCAAAAACATGAGTTTGCTCTATTGATATACTTTTAAATTTTATTTATCGCTTATTACTAACCAACATATTACCCAAACCCTAGATATAGATTTTTCAAAGACATGAGTTTGCTTTATTCATATATTTTGTCATTAAAAATAGGATTAAAGGAACTTTTTATATATTTTACAAAAGTTTTGGTATCAAAGTGGAGATTAATTTTTTCATGGATTTGGAAATAAGTTTGAGCTATCTTTACACATTTAGTAAAGCTTAGAGCAAAGAAAAATGAGGGTGTGTTAAGCCATGTGCACTATAGTAGTCACCAGCAAGCGTGCAACATATCCAATATTGATATTCGTATCATCACGTCGATCCCAAAATTCGGCCGAGGGTGCTCATTCGATGTCAATTCTTGCATCTTGAGCTGGTCGTGCGGTGCCTTCTCACTTTGTTCATTCATTGCTACATGGACTCATCAATACTTAACAAATATAAATATAAGAGCAATTAATTGTATATCTTCAACATGTTAAATAATATCAAATTTCAAAAAAATATTAATACATGAAAAAATCGTCATACATGAATGGTAAGAATCTGATTTTTTTTTACATGATAAGACTAATGAGATAAGAACTTCAATATATATGTATTTCTCTTTATATCTTCACGAATGAATTACTTACATAATTAAAGATGGATTGATATTAAGCTATGCGAGATATATGTCAAGTAAGTACTTCATCTTTATTTTACTTTACTTAAGTACTTAATTTATAATTCATTTGCTTCACCAACACATATATTTGACAAAATTAAGTTTTATGTAGAGGTTTTTGTTTTGGGTTCAGTTCTAAGTGTAACTACTCTTTAGTATTAGAGGCATGGTCTTTTATTTGGTGTAACCTACACACATTAATCGACAAACAACACAATAGTAATCAAGACTTTGTAAATACTTTGTCAGTGCCAACTGGTAACTCTTTCTTAGGTGCAACTCCTTTCTATGTTGATATCCAATTGAACTAACTTTATCAAGATGATCAAGGTTGATACTATGCATCTTTGATCGTTGTATGGGCATGTAGGCTCTGCTTGGGCTTGGGTTCAAGGCTTGGTTACTACTTTGGTACCATAGGCCAATAATAACCATTAATGTGTTCAAGTGAATCTACTTCTATTGTCGACAATAGATCAATATCTGTAGTGTTAAGATAACAATGCTTCATCTCTAGACTTGTTTCCAGAGAAAATGAACAATGCTACTAGCTTGCTATGCCATGTTTGGACAATCGAGAACTTAGCTCAATGAACCAATACCCGTTCTTAACATTGACATGTACATAGGATTCAAATTAGCTTTCACAGATAATTAAAATACAATTCCCATAATCCATGTAAGTAGTTTTCTTAGACTGAGTTGCAAGGCTTGATATGAATCTGTCTTTGGCCACTCATCTTCAGATAACACTGTTGTGAAGGTTTCCATGCCATTACTAGCTCCATTCAATAAACCAAGGATTGAGATGTCTAATACCATGCTTTCTTGTGGTCATTCTTCATTCCAATTCAAACTTCACTATCATTAAACTCCATTCCTTAATGTATGCATGAGTTGGCCATTACTCATTGCATTCATAGCAATATTTGAACATTATTGAAAGAGGAAAGCCATGCTCATAATCCAAATAATACAATATTGTAGTGGATATTGGAATCTAATGCATGAGATATAAATTAAAAAGGATGGTTTGACAACTACAACATTGGGTTGGTGGCACGAATTACNATATATATATATATATCAAAGTGGAGATTAATTTTTTCATGGATTTGGAAATAAGTTTGAGCCATCTTTACACATTTAGTAAAGCTTAGAGCAAAGAAAAATGAGGGTGTGTTAAGCCATGAGCACTATAGTAGTCACCAGCGAGCGTGCAACATATCCAATATTGATATTCGTATCATCACGTCGATCCCAAAATTAGGCCGAGGGTGCTCATTCGATGTCAATTCTTGCATCTTGAGCTGGTCGTGCGGTGGTGCCTTCTCACTTTGTTCATTCATTGCTACATGGACTGATCAATACTTAACAAATATAAATATAAGAGCAATTAATTGTATATCTTCAACATGTTAAATAATATCTAATTTCCAAAAAATAGTAATACATGAAAAAATAGTCATACATGAATGGTAAGAATCTGATTTTTTTTTACATGATACAGATTAATGAGATAAGAACTTCAATATATATGTATTTCTCTTTATATCTTCACGAATGAATTACTTACATAATTAAAGATGCACTGATATTAAGCTATGCGAGATATATGTGAAGTAAGTACTTCATCTTTATTTTACTTTATTTAAGTACTTAATTTATAATTCATTCGCTTCATCAACACATATATTTGACAAAATTAAGTTTTATGTAGAGGTTTTTGTTCTGGGTTCAGTTCTAAGTGTAACTACTCTTTAGTATTAGAGGCATGGTCTTTTATTTGGTGCAACCTGTACATATCAATCGACAAACAACACAATAGTAATCAAGACTTTGTAAATACTTTGTCAGTGCCAACTGGTAACTCTTTCTTAGGTGCAACTCCTTTGTATGTTGATATCCAATTGAACTAACTTTATCAAGATGATCAAGGCTGATACTATGCATCTTTGATCGTTGTATGGGCATGTAGGCTCTGCTCAGGCTTGGGTTCAAGGCTTGGTTACTACTTTGGTACCATAGGCCAATAATAACCATTAATGTGTTCAAGTGAATCTACTTCTATTGTCGACAATAGATCAATATTTGTAGTGTTGAGATAACAATGCTTCATCTCTAGACTTGTTTCCAGAGAAAATGAACAATGCTACTAGCTTGCTATGCCATGATTGGACAATCGAGAACTTAGCTCAATGAACCAATACCCATTCTTAACATTGACATGTACATAAGATTCAAATTAGCTTTCACAGATAATTAAAATACAATTCCCATAATCCATGTAAGTAGTTTTCTTGGACTGAGTTGCAAGGCTTGATATGAATCTGTCTTTGGCCACTCATCTTTAGATAACATTGTTGTGAAGGTTTCCATGCCATTACTAGATCCATTCAATAAACCAAGGATTGAGATGTCTAATACCATACTTTCTTGTGGTCATTCTCCATTCCAATTCAAACTTCACTATCATTAAACTCCATTCCTTAATGTATGCATGAGTTGGCCATTACTCAATGCATTCATACCAATATTTTAACATTATTGAAAGAGGAAAGCCATGCTCATAATCCAAATAATACAATATTGTAGTGGATATTGGAATCTAATGCATGAGATACAAATTAAAAAGGATGGTTTGACAACTACAACATTGGGTTGGTGGCACAAATTACCATTCTTCCACTAAAGACAAAGCAACAAACAGTAAACACTCACGTGTAGGGATAGGGAAGACGACCCCATAGAGGATTTGACCTGTTGTAGTGTTGGACGTATGTCCTGTGCGATTAGTGTATGATCCCCAAACGCTTAGAAATGGCATGTACAACATGTGGTGTGGTTTCTATTGGTTGCTAGGCATGTATGGCCTCTTTAGTGCTTACAAGAAACAATTGAATCTTTGAAAAACAAGAAGATGGTTTGTGGCAACTATGAGTTATGATAGTCATAGAAGATCAAAGTTTGCACTTTAGAAAAAACATTTGAAACAACATGGGATTCACAGAGATATAGCTTAACATCTTCCTTCTTGGGAGAAGAAGTACGATTGAGGGCCACACGTTAACTAAGGTGGAATTTGGATCATGCCTCTTGTACTCATTCCTTGAAAGATTAATCTTAGAGGAAAAACAATGTTGATTGTATTCATTGTTGGGGACTTTAGGCTCATGCATTCTTTTTTAATACATTTGTTGTAATATCAAGAGCAGTCCTCATGAGTTACTCGCCATACAAAAGGCAAGGTTCATTATCACTAATCTCGTCAGATCAGGGCATCTTGTGGTCATGGACCTCATGCTTGGGTTTCGGTTCATGATCATTAGGCAAGGCAAGGCTTCCAAATTGACAAGGGATAAATAAGTGATTTGTTATATCTTCAAACTAAAAGCTAGTAGCAATCACATCACATCTTAGATTTACCTCTTTATTGTGAAAGACTTGTGTATTTAAGTGGTCAATAAATAAGGAATTTCTTGAGTCATTTTCATCGCAAGAGCTTGGTTTTGGCTTCACAAGTTTCAGCCTCAAGTAACACCTCATTCTACAAATTATATCAAGAAAGCTCACTAAATAAATAATCAATACACTCGATATGAGATTTCATCACAATGACATGCTCATGAGTGATATGAGGGTTATTGAATTGATTAACACTAGCTTGAAGGAGGGTCTCATCAAAGAGGAAAGGAAAAAAGAATGATCAACACAAGAATCATGAGTAAGTTTTTTCCCATGATATGAACCAATTTTAGGATTTCCAATTGGATTCCCGATTTCTTGGAGGAAGGAGCTTGAGGTTTGGAAAGGATCATCTGATAGAGAAAAGTTTTCAACAATTTCCTCTCATTGTTGCTTGCATTTATTAAGCAAGGCAAGCCTATTATCCTCCAAGAATGCATCAAAGGTAGTAGGATTATGATCTTTATCACAAAAATCACACCATGGGAGAGATAATGAAGGGATGAAATGAAGCATTAAATTCCTAAATCTTACCTTAAAGAGATTGTAAAATTGTTCCTACCCCAAGATAGATTGATAAGAAGAGAATTGAACCATTTGACAACTTCCTTTTGAAATGTGCAAGGAAATATACAAACCATAAGTCAGGGTTCAAACATTCATAAACAACCAAAGCAACTCCATGTAGGATAATATCAATATGACTCAAATAGATAGTGTTGTTATTATTGTTAGAAAGTGTGCTACAAAATTGAACACTAAAGCATGAAGCGATGCAGTAACTCTATGTGGCAATCCTAACTTAGTAAATGAACAAACTCTATGTGGCAATCCTAACCTAGTAAATGAACAAATGATACAATATGTATTTGTTTTAATACATGAAGGAAAATAGATAATGGAAGAGAGGATTTACAAATGAGTTACTATGATGATTTACAAAATGAGGATTTGCACTCTAAGATTCCACTATGATGATTTACAAATTAGCTATGAAATGATTTTATACAATCTTAAGAACAACATTACTTTATTGAAGGCGGTCCTCAATCGTGAACCTTTGACATTGTGTTTACAAAATAAGATTAGTGGAGACATGTATAAATTTAGTTAGAGATAAATCATTGATGTGCACAGTCTCGCATCCACTTTGATAATCTAATGTGTATTTTAGATAGTGCCTTTTGGTTATGAGCTAACATTGACATGGCATAATGAGTTGTCGATGAGGTGGCATTGTATGTTTAACATTGAACTAGTGTTACAAATGCTTAGCATAATTATAGACGATTTTGTGTCATCATATCTAGGGTGATGTTGATAGTTGAAACACTATAATGATGAGCTATATAAAGGTTGAAGCGCAACACATAGTGATGTAGTATTGGCAAGGCGAGTTAATCTAGTTTCAAACACACATTGGCACTTAGAACAAATCTACTACGGCTGTTCTCACATTGATGTAGTAGTGTGCAAGGGTTGGATACATAAAATGGTACCTATTGCATTAAAGAATGAGTGATGAGACATTAGTTTTAGTAAACTAAGTGTGTGGCACTTGGGCACAAAATGTCAATGTCACTATGTGAAACTATGCTTATGTTTCAACTATCAACCATATAAATTTATGTGTGTGGCAATTGACCTTTTGGCCTTTGACAAAAGTAGCAATTGTGAACTTGGGATGCACTTCAAGTACTTTGTAGCATTGATCCCTATCGATGAGAGCAACATTTTTTTATATATTAATAGATGTTATGTCCATCCCAAAGGAATGTTTGTTCTATAAGAGTGTCACATGTGTTTAATGTTTCTACATTGCAAATTATATTGTCTTGGAATGGGTTGATTGAATATCGTGATTGAATATAGGAGCTATGATTTTTTTGGTTACTTTACATTTTTTTTAAAGGTTATAGTTCTTTTATTTGATGGTTTAACCTTGTATTTTTTTTGACTTGTCATTGAACATATGTATATTTATATTTACTAACTTTATGTGCACATTTGTAATCTTTGTTTGGTTTTTTTAGTTTATTGATTGTCTTTTTTCAATGAGAAAATTTTTCGATTATATTAAATATATAATATGTTTTCTGGATAGTGATATTTCAAAATCACTGTTGAGGTTACAAAGCTTGATTGATGATATCTAGCAGACAAAATTCTACAAAATAAGAGGAATATGATAAAACTGAGGTCTAGATAAGCCTTCAATAGATCCAAATATAGAGAAAGACTGTAAAGATGAGAAGAGCAGGACTTGAATAAAATTAGAAGATGAGGAGGGCCCTCATGGCTATCTAGCCAGTGATTGTAAGTTAAAATGCCCTCTTTTTTTTGTAGATCAGCCTTGGATAGAATATATGTAGTTTTGTTTTGTTCACGGTAAATGTGATTAAAGCAGAGATGTTTGAATGAGGGAAGTAGTAGTCTGATTCTGTCCTTCCAAGCCAGAAGGGAAATGGCTTGTAGATCATCCCTGTTGTTCAACCACTCAATAATGATTTTGGAGTCTCCAAAAACCCAAAGTACTTCAATATGATGTCTGGAGGCCAGGAAAAGTGTGGCCCAGACACCTAGTAATTCAGCTCTGGTGTTGGTACCCGAGCCACAATTAAAAATCCATCTAATGTAGAAATTTTTTGTAATTTTGATCATTCCTCCGACACCACTTCGAGTGGCATTTCTTGACGTTGCTCCTTCCAACCAACCAATTGGAGAATCCTCTAATATAAATATCATTTTTTTTTCAATGGTCTTAGCTTAAATGGATAATTGTCATTTCAGATATTGAAGAGACCAAGTGCTTTATATGCTGTTGAGGAAGAAGAAGAAGTCTTGTTTTCAAAAATTAATTTGTTTTGTCCAACCAAATGAACCAACATACCAGGGAAGACAAATTCTTTGATTTGTGCTCCTTATGAATCCAAGAATCGAAGCAGTCAGTGAGAGTTGGACCATCCCAAGGGGTTTTGAGATCAAGTACCGAATTGATTTTTCCCAAACCAATCTGGAGTAGGAACACATGATAAATAAATGGTCCGTTGATTCAATGTCTTTGTAGCAGAGATGACAGGTGTTTGGTCCAGTCCAACCCTTCTTCTGCAAGTTATCCCAGGTGTTTAATTTATGTCCAGTCATAAGCCAGGTGAAAAGTTTTACCTTTGTAGGAAGGAGCCAGTTCCATAGTTGTTTCCTCCAGCGGTGAATTTTTGTATTAAAATACGAAAGTGTGACTCTGTGTATACGTTTTGAACTGTTAGAAAGCCCGAAAGATCGCCCCCTGACCACTTGAGCTGGTCGTCCTGATCTTTGAGGTGAATGCCCGACTGTGCTAATGCTGAGCAGAGTAAATTCCAGAGAGTGGCGTGCTCTGCGCTGAGTCCGAGGGAGTCGCTGGAAATCCACTGACCTGGAAGAGAAGACGCAGAGGTTCGATCTCTGGCATGGAAAAGATAACACAGGTTTCTGTCATGGAGATGGTCAATCAGCTGAGGTGGGAGTATGGTATTTACACCCAATCCAAGAATACGGTGGCGACCGATCCCGATGGAGTGGCCCGAGCCAGGCTCCCAACAGAGCCCGCGCGTGATCCAGATTTTTGATTTAGTGAGAGTTTTCCAGAGTCCATCGATTGCTTAATAACAACAATTCTTAGTAATTTGATAAAAAGTTTTATACGCTCATTGTTTATTCTTGAAAGTTGGGTCATGTTATAGAAGTAGATTATTGATAGTATTGTGAAAGAATTGGTTGACATCATTGTATCTATGCAATTTTTGTACTATTTATTATCTTTATTCTTGATTTTAATTTTGGTTCTTTCATATATAATGTTATCAACTTCATTTAAGTACTTAGTCAATATGAACATCAGTCTTCTTGAGCAAAGCCTAAACATTAACTATTCCAATAGTTGAATCCCAAACACTTATATACTAAATTCTCAAAGCATGTCTAAGGCTCTAGAGTAGTTTTCTAAGATTAGAAAATTCATGTTTATATTATAGGTATTGAATGATTAATTAAGCAATTTTGAAATTAGATAAATAGCAGAATTTTCTAAAATTTAGGTGAACTTAATGTTTGTATTATAATTTTATAGTACCTAAATTTTGATCGAACCTAAAACACTTTCAAATTTGCACATGGCCCTCATTACTTTTAAGCACATGTAACACTTGCACCTGGCTCTCACAATAAGCACAAGCACATAAACAATAGTCATTGGAGAGAATTGAACCTTGGTGGCAACGTTAGAAACACTCCATTTTGACAAATTCGACAAGCCACTATTGATTAAAAAATGTACAAATTTGAGTCATATATCTTTTTCTTATGTGGTTTATTTTGGACATTTATGAATGCTCTATGGTTCTCTATTACATAATAATGTAGAGAAGTAAATCCTTATTATTGTTTTGTTTTTGCATTTATTCTTGCTAAAATATGCTAAGCGTTTATTGATGCCAATACATTACACAATTGTGGACCTTCTTAGTTCCAATATTGTCTTCCATGTCCAAGGTACCTAATGCCACCTTGCACTAGACCATGAAGTGGCATGATAGAATTGACATGTTGATAGAGTTTGGTCAACTGATAAGCTAATGATCTTAGATTGCCACCATCTTGAAAATCGTGTGAATCAACTAGTATCAGAGCTAAAAGAGATCAATTTCTCATCATAGTCGACATAAATGAATAAGATGATTACACAAATATTTTTTATAAATACATGTAGTTTTTTTTCCAAGGACAACCTTGTAGGGAAACCCAAGGGATGCTTCCCTACATTTGTGGATGACATCCCTAGTAAACCCATCATCATAGATGATTGCGCCTCACCTAGAGGATTCAAACTAGGCACATGCTAGCACTGAGCTAGTCAAATGCTTGACAACATTGGCGACAACCGATTGAGCTAACCCTAAATACATGTAGTCTTATTTTAAGAAGCCTTGTATTATTTTTGGGGAGATTGCCCTAGATAGAATATCAGTAAGTCTTGAATTGGCATTCTCCTTGAGGGAGAACATTGGCTCAAATGGACGTGTTGTAGCTCATCAGGTCATGATTTTGCATATGTTATTTCTTATCTGAAGGACATATTATCATCTTATCATATCTTGGTGTTCAATGGATGTTTTATACTCTTTTCTATGTATATTTTGTGTTGTATTACTTTTTATATTTCCCATTAAAATTTGAATATTGATAAATGCATAATTGATTGATTTTTTTAATTCCTAACTCAATAACTAGTATCGTAATTAAAAAGTTAATTATGGAGTAATGTGTTCTTAACAATTAGTTTAAGAGCCAAAAGGTACTTAGTTCTTAACATGCTTGCTCACTTTGGGTAATGTTCATAGTACCAACTTTTCTTACTATTTTCATGTGATGAATAAAAAAGTTGGATATGCCAAGTTAATGATATCTTGGAATTGTTGTTACAATTATAACCTTCTTCTATAAACACATTCACACAATTAACCAAATTATGATGATGATCACATATCATTTTATTTATAAATAAATATATTATATCAAAATTATATTTGCTAAGACATTTAAGATCTATATATTCTACTCCTAGTTTATTTATTTATTATTTATTTATATTTGATAAGTTAACAGGGAACTACTTCGATTTTTCTCATTATAGTAACTTTTAAATATCTCTTTAAGCAACGCGGAATTCCAATAGAATGTGACTATATGATTCAAGGGGGAACAACTTCTGGTGCGTTGAGTTTTTGTAACTGGATGTTGTAGATTAGTTTTTATGAAACAAAAATGACATGAGGAAAGGGTTTCAAACTGGTTCGAAAATGGCAGATAAGGGTTTTTCTGGAGTCTTCAAATTGCTAGTATTTGAAACCGTTATTGAAGATTTAGCTCCTCTCCAAAGGGATTAGTCATGGGATTATCTCCCTTCTTTAGTAGTTTCTTTTTTCCACTTCTTTCAAACAAGCCTTCTTGTTTTTTTTTCTTTGTCAGACTCTGTAGTTGTTTCTACCTTTTTGCCTATTGGGCCCAGTGACTTTCCTTTGTCTGGGGTGTTGCCCCGGTTTTTCCTCTGTGTTGTTTTCCTTCCGGTGGTTTCTGTCCCTTAGCGAGGTTACAAAGCTTGTCCTCGAACAATGTTTTATTACCTCTTTTCATATGTCACTTTGAAAGTTTATTCCATTTATCACTGTTGTTTGGACTGGTCTGAACTATCTTTCTTCCCTACAAAAGCCATTTTATTCTTTTCACTCTAGATGGCTTCTGGGTCAAAGGTTGACATATTAAAAGAAGTTTCAAAACTGATGAATCCCAAGGATGAAGCTGAGTGGCTCAAAAGTGGACTTTTTAACGAGTCGATTTTGTCGGAGAAAAAAGCTGACTTCCCAGTCCTTCCTTCAAACCAGCAGTCTAGTGTTTCGGGTCCTGTCCCTCCTACTTTTACTACTGCTTCTTTTGACCACACTTTACTACAAAAGGATCCTTTATTTTCTGAAGGGATAGTTTCTTTTGTAGGCTTCATAAATCCTTTACAAAAGAGTTGTTCTGAGAAGACCTTTTCGACCTGTAAAGAGAAGAAAGGAGTTTTTGTTGCTGATAGACATAGGTTTACCCACAGGTCTTCACAACAGACTAGGGTTAGAAAGAAGTTGTGGAAGCCAAACAAATGGGTTCGAAAGATGGTGCTTGGGGCATATGTTGGGATAGAAGATTCATGCAAACTGGCACTTTGTGGACTAGTCGAGAGACTCTCATATTCCTACTTGGCGTCGAGTCCAGTCGCAGAGTGGACGAAGATCACTTGGAAACCTCTACTTGGTTATATTCCAGAGACCCACTATCTTACCAAAGGTTGGTTGGGTTTCATTTGCAAGTCACCGGAGGATGCTTCGATGATTTTGAATAGTTTATGGGTCCTGGGTGGTAGTAGCTTGATGTTGAAGAGATGGAGAATGGCCTTTGACCCCCAGACTGAGTATTTTCATCAAAGACATTTTTGGGTCCTTCTCCTTGGTCTCCCATTACATTTTTGGAATGAGGGAGCACTGAAGGCTATTGGAGAGTCATTGGGTCGTTTTATCTCCCTGGATGAGCCAACACTAAAGTCAGCAAGCCAGGAAAGTTGGAAGGATTCTAGTGGAGATTGATATCCATGGGGGGCTCCCTGAACTGTTGGATATCGAATGGAGGGTGTTGTTCCTGAGTCTGTACTTAAGGCTCAAAAGCACAGTGTCAAGCCATCCGAAAGTGGTTAGGATAAGGAGAAGGGGAAAATGTCAACCTTCAGAGAAAGAGTCTAAGGGAGATTTCTTCGTTGAGGTTGTCTGGCTTCGAACTACTCCTGAATAGTTATGTCTCGTTCAATGGCTGCCCATGATTGTTCAAGCTCGGCCCGATTAGTGGCTGTTTTAAGGATAGTGTTGAAAAGGTTCAAGGCGATGTGCGTTTGGTTCAATAATCCAGGTTCAACGTTAGGTTGAGTTGGTGTGGGAACTGTCATGGGGGAACAGTAGAGGTAAGAGAACTGTTAAGAAAGATTGAGTGTTGTCTCAGTTTAGTTTTATAAAAGAAAATTCACGATTGCAGTATTAACGATGTATGCAAATCTAAGGCTCGTTCCCGTAACTGTATTATATTTTAATCAAAGGGGCGAGATGGGGAAAAACATTAAGCCGTTTACAGTGTCAGGTTCCTACCAGGGGAAAATCTTACGAAGTAAACAGAAGAAGAAAATATTTAAGAAAATAACCGATNATGTGCGTTTGGTTCAATAATCCAGGTTCAACGTTAGGTTGAGTTGGTGTGGGAACTGTCATGGGGGAACAATAGAGGTAAGAGAACTGTTAAGAAAGATTGAGTGTTGTCTCAGTTTAGTTTTATAAAAGAAAATTCACGGTTGCAGTATTAACGATGTATGCAAATCTAAGGCTCGTTCCCGTAACTGTATTATATTTTAATCAAAGGGGCGAGATGGGGAAAAACATTAAGCCGTTTACAGTGTCAGGTTCCTACCAGGGGAAAATCTTACGAAGTAAACAGAAGAAGAAAATATTTAAGAAAATAACCGATGTAGCAAAAGATGCATGTAGAATTCCGAAACTGCAAATTGGTCTTACACAGCTGATAGCTGGTGCAGAGGAAAGGCAATAAACAATTATAGAAAACCCAAATTTATTCGTTATAGTAGTGGTAGTACTAAAGTATAACGAAGCACATCAATTACGAATATGAATTGAAAATGAAAAATGAGGAACAAGAAAGCAAACTTGTAATACAGAAGTGACGGAATTGAGAATCTCGGATCTGCTTGTATTAAATCTCAATGCAAAAACTCTATTACAAAATCTCACAAGGGTCCAGCCTTGTTTATTTCTCTCTGGGGTATATTTATACAATTTCTGCAAAGCAGGTAGAATCTCAATAGTCGCAAAAATTTCAGTTATGACAGAGGAGAGAGCAATCGCTCCATCTCCCCTAATCTGTCTTCACTTTTTGCCAGGTGCTCGTCTTCGCGCGGACTCGGTGCAGGCGATGTATCTTTCCACAAGTTGAGATACGAGCCGTGAAGGTTCCGCTTGACAGCTGGCCTCGGTGAAGTAACATTCTCGGGCTAACTGCTGCAGCTTGTCCCCCATTTGTACATCGATGATGTCGAGGGCACTTAGTTGCGTGCTGGGCTGGATCAAGTGCCTGTCAACTCGGGCCATGTCCACCCTATCTATCTGAGAGATATCGGTCGAATCTCTCTCATCCTTCTCTTTCAGATCGAGAGAGATCTGTTCTACATTCATTTGCATTAAAGTTTCTGTGTCGCCTCCACTGTCCATACCCAACAGCTCGCCATCTATAGAATTGAAGGCTTCTTCTAATGAATTGGTCACTTTTTGGGCCTGTTCCTTGCCCAGGGCAATGTTATGCTCCCAATCCTTCAACAGAATGTTACCTCTAGTTTGTTCTGGGATGGCGAATCCGGGAGAACCTGCCGAAACTCTGTTGTTCGTATCTATCACCACCTTTTGGAAGGCGACCCGAGCTGCTTCTGCATCCCTCTCTCTGATAGTCAGGTTCTCGGAAACTTGATGCATCAACAGACAATTGCCTCAGATCGCTCCCACTTTGGCGAGCAAATTCTGTTGTGCAGAAAAGATCCTGCTCCGAATCTCAATTGCTCGGGATTTAAACCCCTCGACATCGATCACCCTGCTTTCAGCGATCTCTACCTGAGCCTGTAGCTCTGCGATCATAGTCCTCTGTTGACCCGCCTGTATCCGACCGTCTCGGATCACTAGATGCGCTTGTTCCAGCTTGGTTTTGAGCGCTTCTATTTCATTTTTATCCGCTAGTCAGGCTAGTTCTATCTCCCCGCTCACCTGACCTTTAGCATTTTCTGTGGCCGAAGCTACTTTAGCTTCGAGAGTCTTGATCAAACGATTTTTCCTTTTGAGCTGGTTTTTTAGCAATCCGACCAAAAACTGATTCGCCGATGCATACGCTCCTAGCGCTCCTGCGATCTCCGTGGCGAATTTCTCATTCTTTTTGTTTTTCCCATCGGTCATGACCTTGAACTTCTTAGCAGTCGATTCTCCCTCCTGATAGAATTCCCTTTTTACTACCGCTTTTCTCTTTTTATCAAAGAAGAACTCGTTCAGAGGAAGTTCTTCTGCTCTTATAGGCCTCAACTCCTCATCGAATATCCACCCTTCTTCGATATTCCCCTGCGTCGACTGTAAGGGAGTGACAGAGGTGATAGGTTCCCCGATTTGTTTCATCGATTTCCCTGGGGTGTCAACAGGATTCTGCTTCTTTGGCGGTTCCGGGGTTTTTGTTTCGACTTCCGGATTTTGTTTCTTTGGCAGGTCCGGAGTCTGTGCCTCTACTTCGGGCCTCTTGGTTTGTTTCCCCTCGTCCTGGCGTTTTTTCGAGTCAGTAGCTGCATCTTTAGGGTCTTCAGTATCCTTTGGTTTCGTCTCGGAAATGTCCAGACTCCTTCCCCGCAACACAGCAGGGAGACAACTCTGTCTGTGTTCCTGAAACTTTAATACAGAGGTTGTGTCTTCAGGTGCTAAGGATCGGATCCGAGCTAGCACTTCCTCATAAGACCTCGCCCCTTGGAAAATGTCATCCGGGGGTGAAAACTCATGTTCAAACCTCTTTAGCCCACAATTAGCTAAATGGTTGCTCATGATTTTCTGAGGATCATGTTTTTTATACTAAATGGAGACCAACTTCAGGTCTTCCAGGGCTGCAGCCTCGGCTTTGGCATGCCCGAAATCCAATAAAGAATAAGAATTTAGCCGAACGGGAAAAAACGACCACACCTTCTTTGAAGATGCTTTGAGTTCTTTACTCACCCCGCCAATCACTGTTTGTCGGGCGACCTCACGACAAGCTATCTTGTCGGGGATGAACAATGGTAGTGCAAGTGGGGGAACGACAGCCCCAAACACTCTGAAGTAGGAGAACTCTGCCTCCACATACCAGTCCACTATACTACTCAGATTTGCAGCAATGCTGTCCGAGATACGAGGTGGTGGGTGACCAAAAATGGCGATATGCAGGGGCACCATCACCCAGTTGAAAATTTCGTAAATGAAACGGTCGGCTTTATTTTCCCACAGTTTGTCATGATACTCATGTACGGGTTTTTCTTGGGCTGGATTCCAAGCCAAACTCATCAAGGGGAATGGTGTCATGGAACATACCGCGTCCATAATATATGTTGACATGAAAAACGAGGACGGTCTCCCACTTGCCTTCTGCTCCCGATACTCTGTGACCCTGTTGGCCAAACTGTCCTAGAGTATCTTTGCCCAATTAAACGAGAAACCTTCTGCGACCTGAAACATGAGAGGCACCCACGCAATGTAGAAATGCAATGTGTCCTCTCTCCCGAATAGTCGGCATGTCATCATTGCCACATACTTATACTGTGGCTCCAGCGAAGTGATTGAATACACGCTCTGGTCATTTGCTCTGAATTTCGCGGAGCGCGAAACCCAATCCTTTATCAAACCGGGCATGGTTTTGTCATATTGAGTGCACTCCTTCTCTTTGAACTCCTCCAGGAATTCAACACCATACGTGTACTCAGATGTCGTCGAGAGCTTGTACATGGTTTGGATATGCTCCGGCCTAAATGTCCCGACCGTGACCCTCTGGTCGTTCATGATAGTTCTGGTGGGTAGGTCTATGTGATCCAACGCCTATCGGATCATATCATAATATGGGAGCAACCGTGGTCTGGTTGCTACCCGGTGCATTTCGGATTGCACAACTATCTTGTATTTAGTGTTTAGGTCATCCCTTTCGTTGTCGTCGGAGTCTAAATAATTCACCAACTCAAATTGCATAATATCTGAAACAAACGACCAGCTAGGAACCGAGTCGACACTCCGGGGCGAAGTGTCGGAGATATTATCTGAGCCTTGCCCTGCAACCTCGACATTCGCCTTTGCTTCTTTCCGTGGAGCCATAGCTGAAGTTTGCGTTTTCGCCCTTCTGCGATAGAACTGCGTATACATGCAGAAATTAGTTCACTCGGAATTTACGAGCTCTGCGTGCTTATGAAAATGCTTTCGTTATAATAAAATGAAACTCCTATATTTATTTGAAAATTCTGTACTTTTCAAAATAAGTCTATCAAATCGTAATTAGAAACAAAATTTATTGCGTAAAATCTGATCTTATATTCGTGGATTCACCCTAATTCTCCATTAATGTCATCAATTTTTTGGCGGTTTGACAGTCAGTTGAAGTAAGGAGAGAGATGGMTACCTCGGGAAACGTGCAGACCTCGGGGCGCGGGATATATCTTGCCTTATCTTAAAATATCAAATCTTACCAGTGTTAACCAATTCCTCGCCGTTCGCTACTTCGTGTATTTTCTTTTAACATTTTGATTCCCCAACTCGCGAGATCGTGAGGACCAACTTTGGCTTAATTAACAGTAATTGTGATTTGGAGCATCATTAATTTTATAATCAATTTATTCGCCATATCGCGACTCGGAACTTCGAAGACAAGTTTCTGGGCGATTAGTATGCCGAGTCGCGAAACCGCGAAATGGCGATAATTAAGACTCAATTAAGGGGAAGAAAATCTTGGGTTAGGTGGTTAATTAATCATGCTATAATTACATCGCAACTTCGTGAGCCGGGGTTTTAGACGCCGTAACTTTCGAAGAGATAGTGCCGAGTGGCGAAATGCCGAGAACAGATTTTAACCGTGGTTAGCCTTTTTGCCTTTAATCCTTGACCAGGGTTAGCCTGAAAGAACCTCGTGTTCTCGGCTCTCGGAGCTGTAAAAATAAAAACTTGTGTTTGGCGAATGCCGAGGCGCGAAAGCCCGACGACGTCTAATCATGAGTTAAATATTTTACCCTGGTTAATGTCTTGGGTGAAAATTTAAAAACGATTTCGCCGTTTCGTGACTCGGGGTGTGTGAGCTCAAGGACTAAAATATCCGACTTACGAGATCCCGAAGTAAAACAAAAAGAGCGAACATTCATACGAAAGTGGACTTGTTTTGAGAGTAGAAAAGCACCACTGCTTACGTGACAAGGTTGCAGAGTTGTCATAGTCTCGGGGGGAAAAATCAAAAGACCATCTTTAGATTTCAAGTATCAAAAATTTAAAATTGTGAAGGGTAAAAATAAAACAAGGGTGGCTCCAACATAGGCTCCAAATAGGGATCCCACCTTCTTGTGAGGCGGGAAGAACAGTAGACCACGTGCCAATATTGGGTAAATGGAGTCAAAAGCTCAAACAAGTGGAAAAATTTCAAGGAAAAAGGATTGAAAGGAGGAAAAGACTTCATTTTTTACCTCGAGAAGTTTTTTCAAAATCAGATATTCTTTCCAAACACAGCTGTAGTCCCTTTCACAACTTTCCCTTTCCCACTACGAACTTTGGGTATGCTTTAAAACAGTCGAAACAACCCTAGGAGACTTAACAGATCTTGTGTCTCTCGGCTTGCATCAAAAGGATAAGATTATATATTTTTTAATCAGGAAGCCCCGTTTGAATTTGAGATGTGGATCAGGTTTTTAGAAAGTATTAGTTACCAGAGTAGAGTGATATTCACGTATAACAACCTTACAGATATCTCAGACATTGCTTCACTGCCAGCGAGCCTGTTTAGTACCCTGATGAAGTTATCTGACCCCTTTTACTAAATTTCCTTTCACCACTTCGGAAATTATTTATGCATTTAAATGCTAAGACGAGGGAAATCATTTCTGAGTTTCCTTTCATCGTCTTCCTGGACTAGGTGGGGGCAATCATTTCAGAATTTCCTTTCACCACCCGTCTTATAACTTATTTTTTGAGCGCGAAGATGGGGGCAATCAGTTTGTATCAGGGCTGATATCTGTGTAATATTTGCATCAGAGGTCTGTCAACTTACTTTGATTACTCGATACCAATCTTTCCTTGTCCTTCACAACACCTTCGTTCCTAGGGAGGCAAGGGAAAATAATTTTTTAAGGCATCCTGTTTGAGCAAGCTTTGATTCTTCCGATGCTGTTGAAAAACCTAGGAAAGTTAGGATTGCTCTAAACATTCCTTCGCTTAGCATGGGATCGAGTAGTTATGGAGACCCGCTTTCTTTTCACGATCTCTTTTGAGACTCAGGAGGCTAAAATGAAAACTTTTATTCCTTTGTAATGAAATGAAAAAATGGTGGCTTGTCAAAAGTTAGACCCGAAAATAGGTAGGATACAGGGCAATGCTTTATCGATCAAAAATGCAAAAGGTCAGAATAGTTCGAGACTGGCTCTTGTAGATGTCTTTGGGGATGATTACTTTCGACTGACTGTTCTTAGTTTTAGTGTATCATTCAAGTTATTTTAAATCAAAGGTTATCAAGCCAAGCAATAATCCTGTTATCTAACAATTTAGCCGATATTGCAAATTTGAATGATGTTACCTTGGTTTAATTTCGACAGTCTTTTATATCATGTGTATTGAGAAAGCCCACCTTTACCTTTTCATTTCAATTTCTTTGTGCACTATGAAACTATTTTTTGGGTATCACCTGTTTCATGCCAATTTATTTCTGATACTGCTTTGCGAATTACTCCTCCTGCTAGCTCGTAAGCGGCTGGAATCCTGTAAAAAACAAATACGAACTTTATTGGAAATATATCGAAAAATTATTTATAGAAGAAAATAGAAAGCCAAAAGGGTAATGTTTTAAATGAAAATGCATTTATGTACACCAATTTTTTTTTTTGTTAAAATGGCGACTGTTATGTCATGTAATGTTTCAGATATCGCCCGTTGACAGGGGCACTGAGGACTTCTCCGTCGATGTTTTCCAACAGGAAATAATTTTCTCTTACAGGAGCCAAAACCCTGAATGGTCCATACCAGAGGTGGTCAAATTTACTATGCTTCGTTGCTTCTTCCCTTCTCGCATCCCATCTTAGCACCAAATCACCGGGAGAGAATTCTCGATCCTTCGCTTTGTGGTCGAACAATGCTTTCATGTTATCTTGGTACCACTGCATCTTTTCGTCAACCTCGGTTCTCTGCTGTTGGACCTCAATCAGCTGATTAATTCTCTTGGTCATAGGATTGGGTTCTTCATTTTGGTCTTGCCATAGCTTCATCACCGGTAGTGCCAGGTTTATGGGTAGAACGACATATGTCCCATAAACCATTTGAAAAGGTGAAACACCGATAGATATTTTTGTGCTTATGCGGTTTTCCCACAATGTGTACTTTAAGTGTACATGCCAAGACCTCTTATTCTCATCCAATACCTTCTTGATAATGTTTACCAGGCTCTTATTTGATGACTCGGCCAACCCGTTCCCTTGGGGGTAGTATGCAGTGGAATGGACGAGAATGATGTTGTATTTCTGACAAAAACTGATCATAGCCATAGATTTAAACGCTTGGGCGTTGTCAGTAACTATCTTTCAGGGACAACTGAATCTCGACAAAATATTTTCCTCCAAGAAGTCGATTACCACCGAGTCTGTTGCCTTCTTGGTTGGAATGGCTTCCACCCATTTAGTAAAATAATATGTGGCTGTTAAGATCCACCTATGCTGAGCACTGGAATGAGGACTGATCTCACCTATGAAGTCTAGACCCCATTGTTGAAATGGAGCCTCAATTTTGACTGGAACGAGTGGTAGTGCAGGGAGTTTCTGTTTCCCAGCGAATATTTGACAAGGGTCGCACGTGCGTACTTTGGCATTTACGTCTGAAAATAGTTTCGGCCAATAGTAGCCTGCTCTCAAGATCTTGTAGGCTGTGGCTCTCCATGCGTGGTGTCCTCCATAGATTCCTTCATGAAATTCCTCTATAACCCGAGGAGTTTTCGACTCGACCAAACAGACTAGTAGGATCCTGAGTGGATCCTTCCAGTATAGCTGGTTTTCGGCGATGCAATATTTTACAACGTGGAGTTTTAAAGTTCTGCATTTGGCTGATGATAGTCCATCTGGGCACCTCAGGTTCAACAAGTAGAACACGATGTCTTTATACCAGCCTGGCGATATGAACTTCTCCTCAATATTTCTTGGATCTGTCCGGTCATCCGGCTCGTGCAGGTGTGTCTCCATCTTCTTCTTGGAGGCAATTAATATCAAGAGCTCTAAGATTCGACTCGGCCAAGAGTTTGGCCAAACCTTGCCCCTTTAGCAATTTAGTCGGCCTGACTTCCAGATCGAATTCTTGTATTTTAGCGAGCCATCGCCCTCTTTTTTCGTCACTGTCCGGCTGTACCAATATGTCCTTTACAAAACTAGTGGGTACATACGTGATTATCTTTGAATGTAGCACATAGGTTATGAATGCTTTCAATGCTTTTACCATTGCGTATGCTTGTTTTTCCATTATGTTATATTTCAGTTCTGCATCTCTGAGGCTTTTGTTGAAAAACGCTATCGGCTGTTCGAACCCCTCTTCATTTTTCTTCAAGAGTACCGCGGCGATGGTATGTTCAGAAGAAAAAGAGAAGATGAGAAAATTCTTCAGATAATCCAGACTTGCTAGTACAGGTGCCTCGCTTATAACTTTTTTAATGTGCGCGAAAGATGCCCTGGCCTCGGCGGTCCAATTTACCCCACTGTCCTTCTTCAACATTCCTGTAATTAGTTTGACAATCTCAGCGAAATTGGGAATGAACCTTCGCAGAAAATTTATCTTTCCTAAGAATGATTGAATTTCTTTTATATTTCTAGGGATAGTGATAGTATCTATCACTTCAATCCTCTTAGGATCAATCCTGATTCCCTCCTTAGATACGACATGACCCAGAAGCTTACCTTCCCGCATAGCGAAATGTGATTTCTTTGGATTCAAGGATATACCAAACCTGCGGCACTTCTCGAACGTCTGTCTTAGATGCATCAAATGTTCTTTGTCAGTTTTAGAAAAACTGTCAGATCATCAAGGTAAATGACTATGAACTTGTCCCTTTCTCCCACGAAAGCAATGTCCATAGCTCGTTGGAAAGTGGCCCCTGCATTCATCAAACCAAAAGGCATTTTGTCATACATGAAAGTACCCCAGGGCGTGGTGAAGGCAGTTTTTTCCCTGTCCTGTTCATTCATAGCGATCTGATTATAACCAGAGAAACCATCTATCATTGACATTCGATTGGCTCTGAAAACCTTTTCTAAAATATGGTCCATCTTGGGCAGTGGGTAATTATATTTGAGAGACGACTTGTTTAAGTTTCGGAAATCCACACATAGTCTGATTTCCCCGTTCTTTTTCCTGACTGGAACTAGGTTAGCTACCTAGTCTGAGTATCTCAAAGGTACGATTATTTTTGCATCCAAGAGTTTTTTAACTTCCTTTTCTATCACGGGTAACAGGATGGGGTTAATTTGCCTGAGCTTTTGCCTAAACGGTTTGACCTCAGGCTTCAAAGGAATCTTGTGATCAATAATGGAAGTGTCATATGTTTTTAATTCATCGTAGGACTAGGCAAAAACATCTTTATATTGTCTGAGCAAGTCTTTGTACTTCACTTTCGTTTTAGGAGGAAGGAATTTCGATAGTTTTACCATCTAGGGTTCCTTTTCGGTCCCTATATCACAGTCCTCCACCTCTTCTGGCTGGGGCTGCAAAGTGGACTTTACAGGTACATCGTTCTGATCAAAAAGTCTTTCCAAAGGAATCAATCCTTTGGGAATCTGATTGCTTTTAAGGACCAGCATACAATGATCCGCAATTTTATCTCGGAAAACTTCAGGTTCCTCTCCTTCTTGCATGATCCACATGGAGTCATTCTGGTTTTCTTGGTCAGCGTGAGTTTCTGAGAATTTGCCTACTGCTGTAAGGAACTTCTTAATCTGTTCATCATCTTCAAAGACTTGCCAGTGTCGGATATTGTCTGGTATGGAAGGCTTGTATCTGATTTCAATGTGATACTTTAGTTTGAAGGTTGTGGGAGGAGAAAAGGTTGAAGCTGCCTTTGCCAATGCATCAGCGTGTAGATTCTCGGTGAGAGGGATGAAATGAATATTTACGGATGAGAAAAAAATTTCGATGAGATCCCAAGTACAATTTCTATACGCTCTTAGTCTGGGATGCCTGGCTAGGTACTGTCGGTTCACTTGTCTTACTATCAATTCCGCGTCACCGTATACCTCCAAGTTTTTTATATTTAATTTCTTGGTAGCCTATAATCCTAAGATCAATGCTTCATACTCGCATACGTTATTAGTGTAATCTATGTCCCACTGCAAACGATAGGAGAAAGGAACAATGAACTTACCTTCAGGTGCTACCAAAAGTACCCTAGCACCAGCTCCTTCAGAAGATGAAGCACCATCGAAATACATTTTCCATACACCGGTATTACATAGCTCTTCTGTCAAGGGGCTTGACTCTTCTTGCTTTGTATCGATTTCTTCCAGGAAACCATCCAAACCATCATCAAAAGACAAGATGTAGTTTCCCAGATCTTGGTCTGCGATGTAAATGGGGAAGTTGTGCGGGTTTTGAGGGTCACTGACCATGTATGCTAATCTTGTCTCTCTGTATAAACGAGTGAACTAACCCTCGAACACAGGGATTGTGGCATAGGACATGTATAACTAAAGGGAACCTCCCAACTTGGCCCCCCATGACCTAGATAATAGCATACCGTACTTAGGGGAAATATTGGTGATAATCACATCCATCAAGATACTTTTAACAGGGTAACTACCAGATCCTTTATCATCCCCATGCATTTAAACTTCCTTGAATCAAAAGAATACAGATTTTCGTAAGGTCTTGTGATCTAGAGACCCAACTTCTCCATTATAATCTTGGGCATAACATTATGGGAAGCTTCGGAGTCTAACATACAATTATGCAACAACTGATCATGTATATTCAGAGTGATATAGAAGGGAGCGATGTTGTCTTTGGACCCTTCAAAATGGGGACCAAAGGTGATGTTAGGTCTATCATCTTCCAAATTTATAAAATTAGACTGACTTTCTATCTCGGAGACACCTATCATTTTGGTAATTTGTTTGCGATAACAGGGGTTTTTCGCTAATTCCACCAAAGGGATTGGTATCTTAATTTTGTTTAACTCATTTTCAAAACTGAACGCTTCGTTCACTTTGTATGTTTGTCCGATTGAGACTTCTGAATTCTTTCTTTCTGACTTATTCGTCTGGATAGATTTATCATTCATGGTCTTAGTTGAAGAAGTATCCTTGTTTACAGGTTCGATTGGCTGCGTTTGAGTTCCAAATTTTTCTACCTCGGACCCTTGAGTGCTTACTCTTCTAGTTTTGTTGTTGGGTAGTGGGATCTCATCTGAGGGAGGCTCGTAATCCTGACCTCTCTGAAGGATTTTCCTGGGTTGAAATGTTGAGGTAGGTTTATTCTTAGATCTCAGGTCATACCTTGGTTGAAACTCAGCTATCATTGTCTCAATTTCTGGTTGGGATTCATGGTTCTCAGTGTGATCACTCTCTTCGCTCTCATTTTGCGTCTCCGACACATTTAGATACTTTTCGTAGTCTTCGCGAGTCAGATATGGTTGACTACAGTCATCACCGAAGTTTGTGACATCATTATCTGAATTCTCGAAGTCTTGAAAATCATTAGCTCCTATAAAATTTTCATTTTTCAAGGGAGCTTGTATTTTTTGATCTTCCTTTTTTATTGGTCTTGGTTGATTTGGAGGGTTTTGATTTTTTCTGAAATCCTTTTTGGGGTAAGAGTCAGACTTGGACTGTTCAAGTTCCATCCATGTTATTTTATTTGACAACTCTTTAATCACTCTAGCCATGTCATCCACTCTATCGTCGGAGGCTCTATTGGACCCTGAAGGGCCTGCTTGTTCTCTAAAGCGTTTGGGCTCCCGGTTTCCAGTTTCTACTCTAGCCTTAAGTTTACCCGAAGCCATCATGTTAGATTCTATCTCTAACACATCATCCTGCATGCGGTTTAAGGTGGCTCCCCTTTGCTCTCGCAAAAGTAGTGCAAAATCCAGCTCGAAAGCACCGGCGAAGGTCACCTTGGCCGCGGGTTGTGAGGGTTTGAATTCAGCTGGGATTTTATTGTACAGTTTGTTGAATCTCATAATGAATTCCATGACTGATTATGAGTTAGTTTTCTTCAAAGCCCCAAATTCGGTTAGATAATAGAGATGATATTCTCACTCGCCCCATTGTCTGAGGAAAACATCTTCCAAAGCATCATATGAAGGGATAGAAGCTGCGGGCAAGCTCCGAAACCAAGTTCGGACCTGACCTTCAAAAGTTTGGACAAGGAGTCTTGAATATACATCCTCGTGCTCGATACCGAAGATATTTGCGAATTGGTCGAAGAAGTTAATATGTTCAGCGGCGGTCAGATCTCCCTCCCTGGTGAATTTCGGTAAATTCTTTATGTAGTTTTCTGGAAGATCGTGTAGGGGGACAGGTAACACCAAAGGGGCGTATCGGGCTGTGACTTTCGCAAAAACTCTGGGAGGGGGGGGGGAGGCCCTTGACCTCCACCTCTTCCTTGATGGACTCCTCCTCCACCTCCTACTAGAGGGACACCTCCTCCACCTCCTCCAAACCCTCCTCCTCCTCCTATAAACCCTCCACCTCCTCCTCCGACAGCTGCCATCGTTGTTTGTGGAAAGTTATAAAGGGGGTTTTCAAAAAATGAAAGGGACCTTTTATTTTCTTCGCTAATAGGAGATTCTGATGAGGAAGAATAAGGAACACGAGGAGTTGGCTCCTCGGACTTGCAAGAGACGGAATCGGGAAAACCGACGGGTGCGGGAAACGAGTGTGTAACACACTATTTATTTCTCTCTGGGGTATATTTATACAATTTCTGCAAAGCAGGTAGAATCTCAATAGTCGCAAAAATTTCAGTTATGACAGAGGAGAGAGCAATCGCTCCATCTCCCCTAATCTGTCTTCACTTTTTGCCAGGTGCTCGTCTTCGCACGGACTCAGTGCAGGCGATGCATCTTTCCACAAGTTGAGATACGAGCCGTGAAGGTTCTGCTTGACAGCTGGCCTCGGTGAAGTAACATTCTCAGGCTAACTGTTGCAGCTTGTCCCCCATTTGTGCATCGATGATGTCGAGGGCACTTAGTTGTGCGCTGGGATGGATCAAGTGCCTGTCAACTCGGGCCATGTCCACCCTATCTATCTGAGAGATATCAGCCGAATCTCTCTCATCCTTCTCTTTCAGATCGAGCGATATCTGTTCTACATTCATTTGCATTAAAGTTTCTGCGTCACCTCCACTGTCCATACCCAACAACTCGCCATCTATAGAATTGAAGGCTTCTTCTAATGAATTGGTCACTTTTTGGGCTTGTTCCTTGCCCAGGGCAATGTTATGCTCCCAATCCTTCAACAGAATGTTACCTCTAGTTTGTTCTGGGATGGCGAATCTGAGAGAACCTACCGAAACTCTGTTGTTCGTAGCTATCACCACCTCCTGGAAGGGGACCCGAGCCGCTTCTGCATCCCTCTCTCTGACAGTCAAGTTCTCGGAAACGTGATGCATCAACAGACAATTGCCTCGGATCGCTCCCCCTTTGGCGAGCAAATTTTGTTGTGTAGAAAAGATTCTGCTCGGAATCTCGATCGCTAAGGATTTAAACCCCTCGACATCGATCACCCTGCTTTCAACGATCTCTACCTGATCCTACAGCTCTGCGATCA
Source organism: Picea mariana (assembly GCA_032191745.1). Taxonomy (NCBI): domain Eukaryota; kingdom Viridiplantae; phylum Streptophyta; class Pinopsida; order Pinales; family Pinaceae; genus Picea; species Picea mariana. The sequence goes on from JASDQU010104045.1 coordinate 199,063, forward strand.
TAGTCCTCTGTTGACCCGCCTGTATCCGACCATCTCGGATCACTAGATGCGCTTGCTCCAGCGTGGTTTTGAGCGCTTCTATTTCATTTTTATCCGCTAGTCGGGCCAGTTCTATCTCCCCGCTCACCTGACCTTTAGCATTTTCTGTGGCCGAAGCTACTCTGGGTTCGAGAGTCTTGATCAAGCGATTTTTTCTTTTGAGCTGGTTTTTTAGCAATCCGACCGAAAACTGATTCGCCGATGCATACGCTCCTAGCGTTCCTGGGATCTCTGTGGCGAATTGCTCATTCTTTTTGTTTTTCCCATCGGTCATGACCTTGAACTTCTTAGCAGTCGATTCTCCCTCCTGGTAGAATTCCCTTTTTACTATCGCTTTTCTCTTTTTATCAAAGAAGAACTCGTTCGAAGGAAGTTCTTCTGCTCTTATAGGCCTCAACTTCTCATCGAATATCCACCCTTCTTCGATATTCCCCTGCGCCGACTGTAAGGGAGTGACATAAATGATAGGTTCCCCGATTTGTTTCGTCGATTTCCCTGGGGTGTCAACAGGGTTTTGCTTCTTTGGCGGTTCCGGGGTTTTTGTTTCGACTTCCAGATTCTGTTTCTTTGGCGGGTCTGGAGTCTGTGCCTCTGCTTCGGGCCTCTTTGTTTGTTTCCCCTCGTCTTGGAATTTTTCCGAGTCAGTAGCTGCATCTTTAGGGTCTTCAGTATCCTTTGGTTCCATCTCGAAAACGCCCGGACTCCCTCCCCGCAACACAGTGGGGAGACAACTCCGTCTGTGTTCCTAAGACTTTAATACAGACGCTGTGTCTTCGGGTGCTAAGGATCGGATCCGAGCTAGCACTTCCTCATAAGACCTCGCCCCTCGAAAAATGTCATCCGGGGGTGAAAACTCATGTTCAAAGCTCTTTAGCCCACAATTAGCTAAATGGTTGTGCACGATTTTCTGAGGATTATGTTTTTTATACTAAATGGAGACCAACTTCAGGTCTTCTAGGGCTGCAGCCTCGACTTTGGCATGCCCGAAATCCAATAAAGAATAAGAATTTAGCCAAACGGGAAAAAATGACCACACCTTCTTTGAAGATGCTTTGAGTTCTTTACTCACCTCGCCAATCACTGTTTGTCAGGCGACCTCGCGACAAGCCAGCTTGTCGGGGATGAACAATGGTAGTGCAAGTGGGGGAACGACAGCCCCGAACACTCTGAAGTAGGAGAACTCTGCCTCCACGTACCAGTCCGCTATACTACTCAGATTTGTAGCAATGCTGTCCGAGATACGAGGTGGTGGGTGACCAAAAATGGCGATATGCAGGGGCACCATCACCCAGTTGAAAATTTCATAAATGAAACGGTCGGCTTTATTTTCCCACAGTTTGTCGTGATACTCATGTACGGGTTTTTCTTGGGTTGGATTGCAAGCCCAACTCATCAAGGGGAATGGTGTCATGGAACATACCGCGTCCATAATATATGTCGACATGAAAAACGAGGACGGTCTCCCACTTGCCTTCTGCTCCCGATACTCTGTGACCTTGTTGGCCAAACTGTCTGAGAGTATCTTTGCCCAATTAAACGAGCAACCTTCTGCGACCCGAAACATGAGAGGCACCCATGCAATTTAGAAATGCGATGTGTCCTCTCTCCCGAATAGTCGGCATGTCATCATTGCCACATACTTATACTGTGGCTCCAACGAAGCGATTGAATACACGCTCTGGTCATTTGCTCTGAATTTCGCGGAGCGCGAAACCTAATCCTTTATCAAACCGGGCATGGTTTTGTCATATTGAGTGCAGTCCTTCTCTTTGAACTCCTCCAGGAATTCAGCACCATACGTGTACTCAGATGTCGTCGGGAGCTTGTACATGGTTTGGATATGCTCCGGCCTAACTGTCGCGACCGTGACCCGATGTTCGTTCATGATAGTTCTGGTGGGTAGGTCTATGTGATCCAACACCCATCAGATCATATCATAATATGGGAGCAACCGTGGTCTGGTTGCTACCCGGTGCATTCCGGATTGCACAACTATCTTGTATTTAGTGTTCAGGTCGTCCCTTTCGTTGTCGTTGGAGTCTAAATAATTGACCAAGTCAGATTGCATAATATCTGAAACAAACGACCAGCTAGGGACCGAGTCGACACTCTGGGGTGAAGTGTTGGAGATATTATCTGAGCCTTGCCCTGCAACCTCCACATTCGCCTTTGCTGCTTTCCGTGGAGCCATAGCTGAAGTTTGCGTTTTTTCCCTTCTGCAATAGAATTGCGTATACATGCATAAATTAGTTCACTCGGAATTTACGAGCTCTGCGTGCTTATGAAAATGCTTTCGTTATAATAAAATGAAACTCCTATATTTATTTGAAAATTCTGTACTTTTCGAAATAAGTCTGTCAAATCGTAATTAGAAACAAAATTTATTGCGTAAAATCCGATCTTATATTCGTGGATTCACCCTAATTCTCCATTAATGTCATCAATTTTTTGGCGATTTGACAGTCAGTCAAAGTAAGGAGAGAGATGGCTACCTTGGGAAACGTGCAGACCTCGGGGCACGGGATATATCTTGCCTTATCTTAAAATATCAAATCTTACCAGTGCTAACCAATTCCTCGCCGTTCGCTACTTCGTGTATTTTCTTTTAACATTTTGAGTCCCCAACTCGTGAGATCGCGAGGACCGACTTTGGCTTAATTAACAGTAATTGCGATTTGGAGCATCATTAATTTTATAATCAATTTATTCGCCATATCGCGACTCGGAACTTCAAAGACAAGTTTCTGGGCGATTAGTATGCCGAGTCGCGAAACCGCGAAATGGCGATAATTAAGACTCAATTAAGGGGAAGAAAATCTTGGGTTAGGCGGTTAATTAATCATGCTATAATTACGTCGCAACTTCATGAGTCGGGGTTTTAGACGCAGTAACTTTCGAAGAGATAGTGCCAAGTGGCGAAACGCCGAGAACAGATTTTAACCGTGGTTAGCCTTTTTTCCTTTAATCCTTGACCAGGGTTAGCCCAAAAGAACCTCATGTTCTTGGCTCTCGGAGCTGTAAAAATAAAAACTTGTGTTTGGCGAACGCCGAGGCACGAAACCCCGACGATGTCTAATCATGATTTAAATATTTTACCCTGGTTAATGTCTTGGGTGAAAATTTAAAAATGATTTCGCCGTTTCGTGACTCGGGGCGTGTGAGCTCAAGGACTAAAATATCTGACTTGCGAGATCCCGAAGTAAAACAAAAAGAGCGAACATTTGTACGAAAGTGGACTTGTTTTGAGAGTAGAAAAGCACCGCTGCTTATGTGACAAGGTTGCAGAGTTTTCATAGTCTTGGGGGGAAAAATCAAAAGACCATCTTTAGATTTCAAGTATCAAAAATTTAAAATTGTGAAGGGTAAAAATAAAACAAGGGCGGCTCCAACAGAGGGGATGCCACTTTAAACAAATGCTTGACTACCAAGGTATACCCTTCAGATGCAGTAGGTGTTGATCTACCAGTCACTTGAGTCGATACTGCGCTGGAAAGATGGAGGAAGAGTTGTCTGAAAATTCTCTTCTTCATGAAGACCCACCAGAATATATGCAGGAACTTGACTCATCAAAAGACACTCTGTTTCATTGTGAATATGGACAAGTTTATTCACTGGAAGAGGCGACTACTCTTACTGGTAAGTTGAATTTATTTTTTCCCTCTTTGTTCTCCTCTTTATCACTCTGGGAAAGGAATTCTTTAGACATCTCAAAGTGGCTTTTATCGTCCACCACCAATGTTCTTGTGGATATTGCTGGGAGTATTATTTCAACCGAGCCAGGGAAGGGTAACGCAATTGTTCTATCCAGTCGTATTGAACCTCCCTTGGTTTTTGGTTCCACTCTACCAGACCCTTTTATTTTACCAGCCAGTCAACCCTCCGAATTGGCGATTACTCCTCCGCCTTTATGTCAAAAAAATCGGGTTCCAGGTGTTATCATCCCTTCTCCTTGTCCATCTCAGACTGACACAGGGTTTGAGTTGGGTCTTAGAAAAGTTGAGGAGGGAGTTTCCTCTCACAACCTGGTACCTGACTCTTCTATACCTTTCATTTTAGATAATAAGGATGCTATTAAGATTCACACTTTCCGGGGTAAGACACCCATCGATTGTTCTACCTCATCGGAGGCTACCTCTTCAAATCCATCATTGACTAGGGATGGAAAAGAGTTCGCTTGGTCCAAGGGATTAGGTATTGAAATTTCTCCCTTAAAAACTCAAAGCAGTCGGAAAAAATTGGCACAAGAATCCTCTGAGTTAACTGAGTCTGTCCTCTCTCCTACTGACAATGGGCCTCTTAGAGCAATGAAAGCCCTGGCGAGGGCTAAGTGATGTTAGTTCTATCATTAAATGTAAGAGGGATAGGAGGCACCCTCAAAGTTGTCTCAGTACGTCGACTGTTGAATCACACTTACCCTGATGTCATTCTTCTCCAAGAGACAATGGTTGAAGAGCAGAAAGCAAGGGATTTCATACAGATTTTTCATCCGAATTGGGTTTCGAGTTCTGTTAGTTCAGTGGGTACCTCGAGAGGCCTCTTAGTTGCGTGGGATCCTTTATTATTTGATTTAGATCCTCATTTGACAATGGGTGGTATGTTATTACTAGGGAAGAGTCTTCTACACAACTGAGAAATAGCTATTTTAAATATTTATGGATCGTGTAGAGATAAAAAACTTTTCTGGAAGAAGCTAGATGACAGTGGTATTTTTTCAATCAAAAATCTGATAGTGGCCGGGAATCTAAATATCATACTATCAACAGATGAGGCTTGGGGTGGGAAAAATGAGTCAGGGATAAATGAAAACTATTGCAGAGAGATTTTTATAAAAAATAATTTGATTGACATAAGGCCGACAAAAGTGGTGCCGACTTGGCGAAATGGTCGCCTTGGTCCGGATGCAGTGGCTAGGAGACTTGATCGATTTTCGGTTGCCGAAGGTTTATTAAACGAAACTGGACTTTATAGGTCGTGGGTCGATTTCTCTTACATCTCCGATCATGCACCCGTTTTTTTGCAGTTAGATCTTCCTCTGGTTCAAAAATCTTACCCATTTAAATTCAATGGACAATGGCTGAACGATAAAGGTTTCGCTGATTTAGTGTACAAAGTTTGGAATGACCCGTTTTTTATGACAGAAAGTGGAAAACAGAGGCAGATCAATTGGAAATTGTAGGTCCTAAAAAAACAAACTAAACGATGGTTAAAAGACACAATGAAAAAAAAAAAGTTGTTGTCCTTAGAATTAGAAATAAAGAATACTCTTAATATTATGGAAGGTGAGCCATCTGATCTTATACTTGCTACTTCTCTGAGGATTTTAGAGATGGAACGAAATGCATTATTAAAAGAAGAAGAGGATAAATGGAGGCTGCGGAGCAGGGCTCTCTGGCTTTCTAGCGGTGACAAAAATACCATATATTTTCATAAACTAGCAAGTTATAATAGGGTGAGGAAATATATCTGGCAAATAAAAAATGGTCAAGGGGATTTTGTGTCAGAACATGAATCTATAAAGGGAGCAGCATTAAACTGCCACAAAAATTTTTATAAGGTGCCGAATGTTCTGAGTCCTTTTGAACAATTAAATGTTGTGGAATTTTATCCATAGATGATAAATGAAGAGGAGGCAGATTCGTTGTTCATACCTGTTACTTTGGAGGAAGTGAAAGTGTTTCTTTTCGCTTTCAAGAAAGAAAAAATCCCAGGGCCGGATGGCTGGATGGTCGAGCTCTTTACATTTTTCTTTGATCTTGTAGGAGAAGATCTACTTGCTATGGTAGAAGAGTCTAGAAGACTGGGGGATATTTTCGAAGGATTAAACTCTACGTTTTTTACTTTGATTCCAAAGGACAATAATCCATCTTCCTTCGATGATTTTAGGCCAATCTCATTATGCAACCTATGCTACAAAATAATATCTAAGATAATTGCTAACCGTTTAAAACCTTTTCTCTCCATAGCTATCTCTATAGAACAACTAGGTTTTTTAAAGGAAAGGAGGATCCAAGATGCAGTAGGCACGACACATGAGGTTTTACACAGCATAAAAAAGAAAAGATTAAAGGCTTTGGTATTGAAATTGGATTTAAGGAAAGCATATGATAGTATTGATTGGGGATATCTCAGATTAATCCTCTTAAAAATTGGAGCAGGGATTAAATTGACAACTTGGATATTGTCTTGTGTCACTTCGACATCCTTTTCAGTTTTAATAAATGGGGAGGCTACTGATTTTTTCAGGAGAGGAAGAGGAGTCCGCCAAGGTTGCCCACTATCCATGTTGCTCTTTATTCTAGTGATGGAAGGCCTGAGCTTAATGCTCAAAGATAGTCTAGTAAGAGGAATAGTCTCAGATATCAAAGTCTCTAGAATGATAAAAGTATTACATATCCTTTTTGTGGATGACATTATCATTTTATCAAAGGCCAATATCAATGATTGGCAGGAAATAACCAGGATTATTAACCTCTTTTGTAAAGCCTCGAGACTGTCAATAAATATTTCAAAGACTGCAGTTTTTTTCGATGGACTGTTGGAGGCCAATTTAGATCCTTATAAATTGATTCTACCTTATAACTTCAGCCATCTTGCAGATGGATTCAAGTATCTAGGATATTTTTTAAAGTCTGGGGCAGAATTTTCTAATGATTGGAACTGGTTAATTTCAAAATTACAAAAGAAAGTGGATCTATGGTGCAACAAAAGATTATTGCTGGGAGGCAGATACATCTTGGTAAAGTCAGTTCTTGAAGCTCAACCAGTTTTTTGGATGTCATTGGAAGCCTTGCCTCGGTCAGTTTTAAATAGAATCAGGCATGTGATGTTTCAATTTCTTTGGAATGGCCAGTCGGTGACCCATCATTACCATCTATGCAGGTGGGAAATTTTGTCTCATTTCTCGAGGGATGGGGACAGAGGAATATTTTTATTTTCAATACTGCATTAAATACACCAACTCTCTGGAGGCTTCTAAACAGTGATAGTATTTGGCACAGGGTGGTTTGTGATCAATATTTACAGAACACTCCATTAGAAACCTGGCTTAGGAAGCCTTCTCATCAGTGCATTTCGGCTTCCAGGATTTGGCCAAGTCTATTATGCTCTCTTCCTTATATCCTCCATTGGCTCAGTTGGCGTCTAGGGGCCGGTTTTAAAGTTGATATTGGGAGAGATTGTATTCTAGATTTGGGGGAAAATCTCTTCTTAAAACAAAAACAGTATTACAATTAAATAAAAATTCGATTTCTGTATTGGCTCAAGCCTCATCGGCTAAGCATTCGATAATGGGAGTGGAGGTTTGGAAAACTAGCGCGGAATTGGGTTTGACAGGGAACCTCTCTGTTGATTGGATAAAGTTGATAACATAAGTAAATGGAGCCAGTGTAACTCTGCACTTAAATGATGAAGATGTCTTGATCTGAACGGGCGGAGACAAAAAAGGAATTATGACAGTTAAAAATGTTTATATGGCTATCTTATCTCTATAGGATTTACCGACATTAAATGGATGGTTGAGTCATATCTGGAAGTGGCACTTACCTCTGAAGGTAATTTTATTCTTCTGGCTGACAATCAATGATAAAATTCTTACTTGGGATATCTTATAGAAGAAGGGATGGATAGGACCGAGTTATTTCATTTTATGTGGTCAATAAGCGGAAGATATCAAACATCTCTTCATAGAGTGTATCTTCACAAAATCGGTTTGGAACAAATGTGAGCAGCTCCTTCATTTTAATCGCTAGTGGGCAGGATACACGCTACAAACTTGTATGGACCTATGGTATTCAGACACACAAGTTTCGAATAGATTGCCGCTTTTGGTGTGTTGGTTCCTTTGGAAGGAAGGAAACTTGCACTTATTTGAAGGACATTTCCCTTCGGTCTGGTCAGTGGCTAAAAAAACATTGGGAGCGTTCAGTAAAAACAAGAACAAGCAAAATACTACTCGCTTGTGTCAAAATCCGACCTTGAGGATGGAGGGTTATTCTGTGGCCACCTTTGATGGAGCTGCAGTGGCTGGAGGCACAAATTGTGGTGCAGGGGGAACGATAAAAACCATTAATGCCCAAGTTTTTCACTAGTTTTTCAATTGTGGTGCAGGAACGAATACAAAGGCTGAGTTGCTGGGAGCTTGGGCCATGCTTACTATCTCAAAGTTATTGAATCTTCGGTATATTCAAGTTTTAGGGGATTCAAAGGTGATAATTGACTAGCTGGATCAGAAAGGAAAGCTGCAAGCTATCAACGTTGAAGCCTGGAAATGGAGAACAAAGGACCTGATCCGTTTCTTCAATGGTATCTCTTTTCATCATATCTACAGAGAAGCAAATACAGAGGCTGATAAACTGTCAAAAAGGGCCCTCACGACGATAAAAGGAAAGATTACTTACTTTAAATGGGATGGAAAGATTGCTGGGCAAATCTTCCATGTGGATATTTTCTAATTTTCTCCAATTTCTGATCCAATTTAGCAATTTATGGCAGATCATAGTCTGGAGTTGTTTTTCTTTCTTGCTGTCCCTGTGTCATGGACGTTTTTATTTTCTATCCTTTGTTATACTTTTGTATCAGATTTTTTGGTCAGAGTATCTTTAAACTCTGTCTTTCCACATTAGGATTGAGAAGTAACAAGTTTTCATTTTGGGATCCGTTGTTTTGGATTAGGTTATGGGTTTTTCAGTCTGGGAACCTTTGTGGATGGAACATATTTTGAACAAAGCTGCACTGCGATTGCAATTTTTTTTTTTTATATAAATAAAAATTTTGTGCGAATTTTCATTTTGGAAAAAAGTTAACATTAGCTATAAGTTGACAAAACAAAGTGAGACGCCAAAAGGGGGCTTGATATTTGGTACTAAAAATACACTTTTTCCAATCATCTACGACATAATATGTCGAAACAAAACTTCATAATTATGATCGATCTTGTAGCTTTAGGTTTAGGTTTTTGTAAGGTTTTGGGTTTGATTTAGAGATCACTGAAACCCTAGGGGCATGATTCTAGCATGAACAAAACTGTGATTAGGGTGAAATTATGTTTAACACCAAAATTTTATCAAAATCATGTTGAAATTATGTCAGAAAGAGGGTTTTGAAGCTCTTTAATCCCATAAGGTCCTTAGTGAAGTTTTCTACTATAAGGTTCTTAGGAAATAAACTATTATCTTTCTCTTGACAACTTGAAAGAGGGTGTGAGCATCTCACCAACAAGGTCACAAGTTCAAATTCAGAGGGGAGTAGGGTATATATACTTCCGTAGACTTTACCAATCAAATAACTAGATAGAGGAATCCCTTGTCCCACAAACAAAGAAATTTTATACACCAATTTGATGTCTTGCTTGGTCGTGACCTTAAAAATAGATTATTATTATTATTATTAATTACCATTAATAAGTTACACTTACAATACACCACATAAAGTAGAAGCATAGTAACAAACACCCCAAATAAAATATAATGGTAAAACTTACAACATATGGAGCTAAATTGTATATTAAAAAATAAATAAATTTAAGTTGTATATTTATTCAACGAAGTAAGATATTGATACAACAAAATGCACCTTTGTGAATAAGCCCTACAACACAAAAGACAGATTTTGTATAATGTTGAGCGTGAATAGGGTAGTCCATGACCTCACCTAAACTTACTAATTTATCTTCACAAGGTGAGATATTTGGAGAAGATACTTATCGTTGAGATATTTGGAGAAGGTACTTATTATTGAATAAGCCGAATGAAGCATCCCTAATTCCTTCCCATTAGTATGTCGAGATCCTCACCCTATCCATTCGCTTTCGTTTTAAAGCCTGGTAGCTTAAGCTTGAGCTTGTGCCTCTTTCCTCTTCCAGTGCATTTCATAGGTGGGTTTAGAGTTCTTAGTTGCAATAGATAAGATATATCTCCTCTGTCTCATACATTTCGAGTCTCCCTCGTTCCTTACCTGGAAAGGTTTGGATTGATTGTTTATACCCATGGCCATGGCAGCGGCATCATCGTGTGTATTCAGTTCGTCGTCCATTATCAGCAATGACCGCCTGAGCGCCTCTTCGAAGCGTCTCGACCCGGCGACCAAGAGGAAGGCGGGGGCGCCTGTAGAAATCGTATCTATGATATCATCGTCTAATTGTGCGGGGACTCGATCCTTTTCCCTTGCGGCGGGATTTTGCGGGGTACCACTGTTTTCATGTACACACAAAAAGAACAATAATTCGTTTCTAGCAAGAAGTGTAACAATGGCGCCTCGGCAGGCTTCAGAGTGGGAAGAAGATGAAGAAGAAGATATTGAGAACAGCAGTCCCTCTGCGAACCTCAAAGTATTTGTGGGGAATCTGCCCTGGAGTGTTGACAGCGCCGAATTAGCAGAGCTTTTCAAGGACTCGGGCGATGTCACAATGGTTGAGGTTTGTCATTTTTTCCATTGCTATTCTTCAAATCCTCTCCTTAATGAACAACAGCACATTAAGGTCACTGCTCTCCAAAACAGAGCAGTATATCCATAGTAGAACATGGTTTTAATTGAACTTCACCATCTCTTTACGCTTTTAAACACTGGTTTTCTTAATGGGCATTAGGAACCCTTTCTTACCACTGGAAGAGGTTCTAGCATAAGATTCCCACGGGTAATTTGTAAAGACTAGTTTAAAATCTCCTGCTAAACTTGAATAATGGTTAAAGTGTCGCGAGTCTTCTTTGAATATTGAAGCTGCGATGAGTCATTGGGAGTGTTCAGGCTCATACGATTCTTTACTCTTAGTGTTGAAAATATTGTTCTTATATGTTTCCTTTAATCTTATGCTTAACTGTTAATACCATGGTTGTCATATTTAGCTTGAGTCTACGAAGAAGGGGGAAAACATTATGCTAATAGAATGACTGTGAGTGAGTGTGTCTTGAAGAGATAGATAGATGTTTTACATATATTTGATATACAAATTTGAATGCATGAATAAACTGAAGAGCTTTGGCTGCAGGTAATATATGACCGACAAACAGGAAGAAGTCGTGGTTTTGCATTTGTGACAATGGCAACGCAAGCAGATGCAGACGAAGCTGTGGAGAAGTTTAATGGATATGTAAGTGTCAAGGCTTTTTTTTTGTCTCTAAATTCAGTAAAAATGATCTACAGGACGGATGAGCTGCCCATTACAGACTAATGGACTCCTTTTTCTTTGATGGGCTTAGAAAACAGCCCTTTTATTTCTTAATTTGTCAAAAGTTGCCTATATTTTAACTTCTTAAGACGGGTCTACCTAGTTCGTAACAAAATATATGTCAATGTGTGCTAAAAGTATGGGGTTCCCATTTTCTTGATGATGAGTTGAAATGAACACTGAACATTTTCTGTTACAGGAATACCAGGGTAGAACTTTGAGGGTGAACTCAGGGCCACCACCCCCAAAAGATAGTTTTGCACCAAGAGGCGGATTTAGGAATGAAAAGCCCAGTGGCAATTATAATTCTGCCAATAGAGTTTTTGTGGGTAATCTGCCTTGGGGAGCTGATGATCTTAGCCTAGAACAACTTTTTAGCGATCACGGAAAAGTTATGGAAGCAAAAGTTGTGTATGATAGAGAGACTGGAAGGTCAAGGGGTTTTGGTTTTGTCACTCTTTCGTCTCCTCAGGAAATAGAGGAGGCAATATCTTCTCTGGATGGATCGGTAAATCTTCAAAGCTTAATCTTGCCAAATCATCATTCTGAAACCATGTTTTGATTTTCAGGAAAGATTACTTCCTTGTGATTATGATAGTGATTATATAATACCAAGTATATGATTTATTCTTGAACGAAGAAATCTTGGAGGAACTTACGTTAACTAAAATATTTATAAGTGGTTAAATATTGCAAATCATTATATTTTGTCCAAAATTTGTAGAAGATTGATGCCTTTATTACAAACCTTTGTCTTAGTAAAACATCCGCCAGGCCTTGATAATATGGGAAAGTTTGTAATGTTTTGCATTTTTGATTGCAGGATATGGATGGGAGGCAAATAAAAGTGACTCTAGCTGAGACAAAGCCTGCCAGCTTTTGAGTGTTGAAGCATGGGCCTTTTGCTACCCTGCTTTACTCGAAGCTTGCTTTTTCTTTAATCTCTAGTTCTTGTACTACACTTTTAGCCGGCAAGGATATTTGGTATCCTCTAGATAGAGCAAGAGGCTGTTTATGACTTTCAAAAGATGAATAATTATTTCTATGATTGCCTGTTGTGTACTTATATAGATGGAAGTTTATTAGCGTTCTATTTTGTCTTGCTTATCTTCAAACGGAGCATCTTCTTTCTTCTGTTATTTACAATAACAGTCATTTTTAGATCACAGGAAGATAGTCTTTTCTCTGTGTATATAAGTCAACACTATAGACCTGGTATTAATTGAGAAACTCTGTAATTTGGATAATCTCTCCTTTTTGTTGGCCTTGCCTTTCCAAAGTGCAAGACCTTAAGTTAGACTTGTTGCGGTATGTAATATTTTAAGCATTATATGGATATCGTTGTTGTATCTGCTACTAGTGCATTCACTTTTTAAATTCCTTGCCAAGCCAGACATCACATCAAATTGGTGAGGTGTACATATCCTACTGAATCTTTGAATTTGAATTTGAACATGTGACTTCCAAGGAAGTAACACATGTTCTTAACCATTAGACTTACTTAAGTTATACTTGCGAACACTAATAGGGTTGCTTAAATTGGAATAAACATGAAACTAGGTTTTTTACTTAAAAGAGATTTGACAGCAATCATCTTCCTTGTCTGATTTATTGGAGTCAAATCTCTGTCTTATCCCCAAAACAAAATGGAATGATGTTCCCTTATATAAACTAACTTTGTTCTCCTATTTGCATGTCATGGTTCATTTAAGTTTTTTCATTTTGAACTATTCTGATTTATTGGGATCAAATCTCTTTCTTATCCCAAAAACAAAATGGAACGATGTTCCCTTATATAAACTATCTTTGTTCTCCTGTTTGCATGTCATGGTTCATTTAAGTTTTTTCATTTTGAACTATTGAGATGCAGGGTTCTAGTATAACTGTACACGTTGATCTCTTATTTGCATATTATGGTTCATTTGATCTTTTTAATTTTGAGCTATTGAGATTGGGTTCAAGTATAACCCTACATTTTGGTTTGTATAAATGCGCTGATCTGGATGACCAATGCATGCTCCAAATTGCCTACTCTAGGAAAATGTGAAGAAAGCCCATAATTCAGATTTCTGGGCCTCAAGGAAGAGTAGACTTGTATGTTAGGGCGAACCTTACACGAAGCTTCACTATCGTTTCAATTCTTATTTAGGCAGGCATCATGTTTCAGTTGGAACTCATTTTGTTGTTTAGTCTATGAGATAATTTTGTTCCATTTTCCTTAACGAGAGAAATGGATAAGGGCAGTCAATAAGATTTGTATCCTACCATCTTTTATAGTTTACGAGTAGTCTATTTGTAGTTTAAGAGTAGTCTATTGGAGGCAGTTTTGTAAGTTTTACTTAAGAGTAGCCTTATTGTTGGGAATTGCGAGACAGGAAACTTTATTCTTAGAAAGAACACTGTCTCTGCTCTTCACAATGTAAAGACATTTCATTTTTTCCTTCGTTGGATTGAATATTAGAGCCTAGTCTCTTTTCAACAAATCATGTCTACGATTTGTTGAAAATTGGAAAGTGCTATCGAAACCAAACGCGAGGATTATCAGGGGAAGCTATAGTCGAATGGTCGATATTTGGTGTGTTAATAAAACCTCGTTGGTAATGCTTCTTTAGTATTTTATATTGGCTCTTCACACTTAAAATATCTCAAGTTAAAAGTGGGAATCCCCTTGTAATATATCTCAGCTCAAATGTGGAATAATAAGAGATCTCAAGTTAAAAGTGGGAATCCCCTTGTAATATCTCAGCTCAAATGTGAATAAGAGATGGAGTAGTGTATGTTTTTGAGATTTTGAGTTGAAAGAACTTAGAGATCATGATTTCATGGTTTCTTTGTGGGATTTCACATCAAGTATTTATGAATTTTTACATGGTTTCATTGTAGTGGAGGATTTAAATTAAACATTTATGAATTTTTAATATGATCTTTGACATTTACTTTTTTTTGGTTCAAGAAAAAAAATCCATAATTTTATTTGTAAAACAAAATTATATAGTTATATGTTTCCTGGTATTCAAAAGAGTGCTCAATAACCATTTAGAACAATAGCCCTTCAGACATGCAATTTTTAAAACATATCAACAAATTGTATCATAAAAAATATGGTTGTTCCTTGTCTCAAAAAGGTACGTAAACATTGACATCATTCAAAAAATAAAAGCTGTAAACAGTCCACTATCTTAATATGGAAAAGTATATCATTATATCCAAGGTTCATAAGTAAATTCAATTGAGTGCCCATATTGGAGGATGGATATAATCTAGGTAAAACTCCAGTCCTAATCCATCTTTTGAAAGACCATCTGCTATCCTGTTCTTGTCAGGCTTTTTATATGTGAGATAAAGAGATATATGAGTCCTAATCCATCTCTTGAAAGACCATCTGCTACCCTGTTCTTGTTAGGCTTTTATATGTGAGATAAAGAGATATATGAGAACGTTGTGATTTGTATTTGTATATTGTCATATAGAGCTATAAAGTGAAATTTCTGATTGAAGCTTCCTTTAGTAACCATTGAATAACCAAAAGTGAATCACCAAAAATTTGTATTTCTGAAACACCATGATCTTGGACCAATTGAAGAATTAATTTGAGTGTTATCAATTCACAATGTTTATTAGATTTCGAACCTATTCCAGCTTTGAAGGTTATACATTGATTAGAAGAAAGATATAAGATTCCTCTTGCACCACCTTTGGGAGGAATTCCTTGCAAGGCACCATCAAAGTATGCCCAAGGGATAGCCTTGTTGATTACCTCATCTTTCAGTTCACGTCTTTCTTGTTTTTCCTCCACCCGTGGATAAACATTTAGGATATTTAAAGAGTGGATTGCACATTTGAGAGGGGGAGTCTCCTTTCCTTCAAATAACTTCAGATTCTAATGAGCCATATTCCCTAAGCTATGTTGAGGGGGAGTCTCCTTTCCTTCAAATAACTTCAGATTCTAATGAGCCATATTCCCTAAGATATGTTGAGGGGGAGGGTTTTGATAATTTTTGTATCCTTTTTTGAATACTATGATTTGAAAGCCTCTTATATATCTCCACCTTCCGAAACATTTTTTAGCCCTATCATGCTTTCCACTTCTTTCTAAACCTCTTTTGTAAATGTACATGCCATAATTAAATGTTCTATGATTTCATCTGTTTGTTGGAATAGGTTGCACCAACTTGGGTGATTGATTTTTTTTTATTTTTTGAAGCACCTTCCATGTAGGATCCTGATTGTTTAATACCAACCACATGGAAATTTTATTTTTGTAAGGACACCTTAATTTCCAAATGGTTCTCCACCACCAAATATGTCGTCCCTCCAATCCTTCCTCAACAAGTGCTCTATAGCCTAGTTTAGGCACATATGTTCCAGTGGGATTGAGGGACCATAACAATGAATTATTGTCTTCTCTTATTTTAACATTGTTGTCTTTTAAAACATTTGTATAAATCTTCCAGGCTTTAGCATAATATTCTCCCAACCCAATCTCCTCCCATGGGAGCCATTGTTGTTCACAGTTTGTAGATCTCTCCCAGTGCACAATCTGTCCAAGGGTTTACTTATAAGTTGTTGGATCAACCAAGGTGGTAATCTATGGAATCCCTTGCTGTCTATCCAAGGGTCTAGACCAATTTGAACTTTATCACCTTTGCCCACTTTCCAAATCAGTCCATGCCTACCAAATCAGAGGTTGATTTCATAGCTTTCCAAATGATTGAGGCATTATGAATTTGTTTTTCGGAGAGTTTTACCCAATCCTCTACTGTAGCTGGGGCGATTGTTATACCCCTATTTTCCCCAGTTTGTAAATATAAGTATAACTAGCCAAGAGACTATGGTAGACTAAATATGTGTGAATGTTTGATTTGATGAATCGTTGTATAAAAGGGTTAATGTATGAATTTTCTGTTATTAATAGAAATTGGATATGTGTTGCACAACTATTGAAAGGGGGGAGTTTGCCAAGATAGACCATGGATGCTATGAGAGAGATGGTGAGGGAAACCAAGAATGATTGAGATGACCCTCACCAAACTAGTACTTACTGGATGTAATTGCTCAACAGTCCTTTGACCCAGAAATGAATTACCAGTCAGGCTGGTAGTTGGAAGGCCTCCTCAAGAGTTAATGAGGAGATGGGGCAACGTACCCATTTGTAAGGCTTCTAGGCCTGACCAACGAGTTGGGGATTCAGATTCATGCAACCTTGTTGAGGAAGGCAAGAAAATAGGTAATTCGGGGGACAAAGGAGGATCTGCAAGGAAGTCGAAGAGAAGAGAGCATGTTTCGACTCTAGAGTTGAGAGAAAAGCTGAGAAGCAAGCTCATTTTGGTTGTAAGAAGCTATGGGCAGGGTCTTGCTACAAGCTGATAAAGGAAGCTGACAAGCGACTGAGTAAGTGCTCACACAGACCTCCTTGCTTGGTGTAGAGAAAATCGGTTGCCAAGATCCCGTGGGAGGAGAGTAACCTCCATCCCTGTCTGTTGTGGAGCAAGGAGAAATAATCTCTCCCAGAGCATCATGGTCTAGCTCGGGCGTGGCCAACGGTAAATCCGTCAAGAGTGGCTATGCCTATGGTTGGATGGAAACAAACACTCTTTTCAACAGTCGCTTCACATTTTCTAGTTCTGATAAGTATTTTCATACTATGTGTAATACATTGGATGTGATGATTGAATGTATGTGTTTATGGTTAAGTTTTTCAGTGTTTGAACAGTTTTTAGAAATGCTCGTTTTCTTTTGTAAACTATTGTATTTACATGTCTTCGATTTACCTAAGTTTAGCCACTAGAGAGTTATGGGATGTGAATCCGCAGGAGAGTTGGGGTAGGATTAATTGAAACGTCTAAGTCCTGTTGATATTTTGAGTTTACCTTGGCGAGAATGTTGAATTCAACTCTGTGGGAGAAGGGCGTTTCCTTCAGACCTTCCATCTATATGATCGAGGACTCATACCCATGGCTTTAATCAAGTCTTGACTAAGAGCTGAGTGTAGCATGAAACCTCAATATGATCCCATATGACCCAAGGTTGGAAACCCCTTGCTAAGCCCGAAAGGAGTGAAGCTACTTTAGCTTCGGGACTTCGGGACTTATGACTCCACAACCCTTGAAAATAGCCGTGGATCTGGGAATCCAGTGGAGATCTCTCTCAGCGGTTAGATCGGACTTAAGAAGGGGTAGCGTTAAGTACTTCAAAGATGTTTCACTTCGAGAGAATAGGGGTGGTCTAGCGTCGAAACTCTCGAATGTCAGAGTCACAAAGTTAATCTGGACCGCTGAGAATAGAGGGACACATGTCCACAGATCAACGACTATCTGGGAGTTCGGGTATTCGGCGGTATCAATGTGAAGACATAGGGACGCGCGAGTTTCCCTAGAGCTCTGCAAGCCGGAGTAAATCTTGGCCATGAATGCTAGGTACATGTGGTGAAAGATCGGGCGTGGTTCGAAGATTCAAAGCTCCAGAGAGGAAGCTGGAAGATACACGCCGAACTCCCAAATGTTGAATTTACAAAGTGACGTAGACTGTCGATCCTTAGATCCCTCGGGATCCCTCTCAACCATCGATCTAAGGACTCGTTGAGAACCCCTCTTAACTGCCCAACCAACCGGGAACACGTCGTGGAGCGACACATGGCCCCCTCTTGTCCCCTGTCAAATGTCATCCGTTGGGCTAGAGCCGTTGGATGAGAGGCTACGTGGTAGGAGATCCTATAGTCCAGAGACTTGGTACTCCGTAGGAACTTGGCCAAGAGTCTTCAAAGTGTGAAAACTCCCGAAGTCGTGAACGACGAA
Organism: Picea mariana; assembly: GCA_032191745.1. Taxonomy (NCBI): domain Eukaryota; kingdom Viridiplantae; phylum Streptophyta; class Pinopsida; order Pinales; family Pinaceae; genus Picea; species Picea mariana. The sequence continues at coordinate 217,057 of JASDQU010104045.1, forward strand.
GTGAATCTCAACCATTGACAGGTAGAGGACACGTGGCACTAGTTTCGAGAGTCCGAAGACTTGGCTCTTCGGGGGATTCATGATGTGAGGAGTTGGTAAGCTCTAAAGCCCGAAGTTGCGAAGTAACAGGAGCCGTGGATCTATGGATCTACGTGGACAGACCTCGATTGTGCATTTTGAAAGAAGTTAGAAGGATGTATGTCTGGGGCTGACGTGGCTCATTGACGTCATCCAGGGTGACGTGGACCCGCAACTAAGGTGCCATGTGTCACCGGGATATGGACGATTCACAGACCCCTTATGCCTATTAGAGTATGACACATGTCACCCCCTAATGAGGACACATGTCACCCCTGGTCCTCGCCGCATGTTAGCCTCTGGTTTGTGTCCACTTAACCAACGTGGTTGGTGATACGATCATGACTCCTGGATCCCGAGAGTTCATAAGATTTGGGGCGTAGTATAGTAGAGGGACGTTCAACGTCATTCGCCAATTGTCGAATGACGAAACGTTCAATGTTGATCACCAATTGCTGAATGCTGAAACGTAGAACGTCGATTGCCAAAACGTAGAACGTTGAACACTAATCGCTGAATGGGAAAGGCCACATGGAGAGATTTCGGGACTTCGGGGAGTATGCATGCAGTAAGAAAATGGGCATTCAACGTTGAATGCCAAAGAGCCCAACTAATAACGCCTGGATAACTTCGAGAGTCCGTATTTTGCAAACCAGAGGTCGGATTAGAGCTGGTAACAATTGTTAGAAAACTACGGACAAGTAGAAGAGGATGAAGATCTCAGAGAGATGATTTGGGATGATTTGAATGAGCAAAAATATGATGCCCCATTCCTAGAAAGGGTATTTAGGGGTCAAGTGTGTTACAAATTGGTATCAGAGTATGTCAACAACACTTGGTCTGCTTGGGCTTATGCACGAGTCACATAAAAATATTATTAGAGAACTTTATGGGGTAACACCCTACCTTACCCCCTTCTATAAGAAACTTGTCTGAACCTCTACTGAAGAGAGTAACAAAACCTTCTACTGTTGATAGATTCTTTGGAAATCTGCACTGTATGTTGCTAATGTTTCCAAATAAAGAAGCTAAATACACTTTGCAATATTATGTGTTGTTCATGAATTGGTAGATTAGTAACTAACAAAAAATGTTTTGTCAGCGCTCAAACAGTCAGTGAACAACGTGAAAACTACATTGTAAGGGATGGTGACACACCATGAGTTGGGGGAGAGCTCCCACAATAGAGAGGAAGAATCTGATGAAAGGAGGGCGGTGGAAACCCCTCTAGATTTGGCCGAAACATTAAGAAGCCTCATGGCATAATTACAGAGTTATAAGGCTGACAATGAAAGACTGACAAAGGAGCAAGAAAAACAAACTGAAATTAATGCAATCCTACTACAAAGTCTATCAAATATACAAAGGCAACTACGACATGGTCCAACTGCTAGTCATCTGGACATGCATCATACTAAGAAAACTCTAATTCCACCTGAGATACAAAAGCATGGTCCGGAAAGTGGCCACACTAGGAGGAGCACCTCAAGGAAGGCCCAACATGGAGCCAAGACACACTCATCAGAATGTCCCTCTGAGGACACTGACAACTTCAAGGAATCCTCTAGTGCCAAAACTAGTTCCCATTCTCAGACGAGGGGAGAGAATATGAAACATTCCAAGAGTCATGACCCTAAAGAGTTCAAGAAAGCCAAACCGACCACCTTTGATGGAGAGATTAAGAAGGGGGAAGAAGCAAAAGTTTGACTACTCGGCTTGAAGAAGTACTTCAGAGTCCATGACTACTTTGAAAACTTAAAGGCTCAGCTAGCCATTTTCAACATGAATGGGAAAGCTTCAATTTGGTGGGAGGACCTTAGGAATGTGAAAGGAATCCATGAGAATGACTTGTCATAGAAACAATTTGAGAAATACTTTAATAAAAAGTATCTGCGAGAAAATGACTTTGATGGGAAGACCAAGGAGTTCTATGAACTCAATCTGGAACAATTCACCATATATGAGTATATCAACAAATTTCTCGAGCTGATGAGGTATGTGCCTTATATAAAGGATGAAAAAGTAAAGATGCAACGATTTATTAGTGGATTACTTCAGTCCTACCGAGACATAATTGAGTTTGATGAGCCAAAGACTTTAGAAGATACTATTCGAAAAGCAAGGTATTGCTATGAGCAATTTAAGAATAAGACAAAACCCCATGGAGACTTGAAAAAGAAAAACAATTCGAGATTCAAGAAGGGGTTTAAATCCTCAAGATTTAAGAACCATGGGAAGAGCTATAGGATGAGCCTTCCTACCAGAGATGTGAAAAACAACAAAATTTTCCATCATAGAGTGGAAATAAACCATTCGGAGTAGTTCCAAGTAACACTGATAACACAGAGAGAATCCTTGAAATGTTGGGGTTGTGGACATGAACATCTACTGAGGGATTGTCCGCATAGGCAACATAGCAATAAGAGGGTCTATAACGTTCAATAGGCTACCACAATTAATGATGTGGCTAGGAGCATGCCATAAATTTATGCAGCGTTGGATAATAGACAAGATGACCACCAAGCTTTAGTGGTGGAGATGGAAGGTACAATTTCCAACCACCCTGTTTCCATTTTAATTGACCCTGTTTCCATTTTAATTGACCCTGATTCTAATTTTAGTTATGTTGCCCCTCAAACTGTTGAGAAATGTAAATTGCAACAAGTTAAATCATGACTGATATGTTAAGCTCTAATTTGGCTCATTACCCCTTAATTGGGGCATATTACATCAATAATGTTATTTTATTTATGTCGGCTTTATTCCATTAGTTGTAATTATACCTCCTAGTCTCCTATATATACCAATGAGACATTTTCATTTGGAATCATCTTGTACTAGAACATTTAAGTGGGGTAAAATGAGGTTGCCCCTTTGAAGAGGCTTATTATCTGAAATTATCTTTTTTTCAAGGCGTTGAGTACTTTTTTTGAGGTTTTTCTATGCTATATTGATATTTGGTTCTTAACATATGGTATCAGAGCTCAAGGTCTTGGGGTTTCACTGCTACATCTGAGACACTGTAATGTCCCGTTTTTCCTAGGCAGTTGGGATACCGTGATGGTTTATACAGTTTCACGTAAACCATTAGACGGATGAGCTAGGGAAACGATACTGGTAAAGTCACTTTCGAATTATAAAGTGAAAACTTAGGAAAAGTGAGTTTATTATTATTAAACCCCTCTTTGAGGGTATTTCTCTCCAATTAATAATTAACTGAATATTTTAATGAAGAAAAGGACAAGTGAATGAATTAAAGGACGATTGAAGGGGAAAAAGGATTATCAACTATTCATTTTAAAAATTGAGTTTGGGAGAAGATCTCGGTGAGAAAACGAGGGTTTCAACTGGAAACCCATTCGACACCTCAGATTCGGAAGTGAAACTATCTGCCCTAGCCGTGGAATCTTGGATTCAGCAGTGAAACCATCTACCCTAGCCGTGGGATCGGAGGAGCCATTCCGGTTCCTCATTTGCAGAGATTGGTATTGAGATTCGGGGAGATTCATTAGAGAAGAATTCCATCTTCAGATTTAGAGAGAAAGGATGCATTCCTTTGGCTCGTGGGAAGAGATTGGGCATCTCATTGAAGCTGGGCACAACTATACTCTTCTGGCTGCATGTTGGATTGGACTGGCCAAGTTTCACCATTGCAGAGTCGTGTGTCCTTTGTGGGTGGCTGCGTGGAGAAAAGGAAGAGGTGGCAACTGGTTGATTTCCTTTAGGAGCTGCATATTATTTTTGCTGGCTGATTTCTCCATCAACTACCAAGGCTGCGTGGTCGTTTCTTTGTATGCTGCGTGGGAGGTAGGGGGATGCTGCTGTGGGCGATCTCTTTGGCTGGCTGCACAGTACACTGTTGATAAGTAGACTCATGTGTGGGGACGCTGCCATAACACTCTAACAACAATAGAGCAACAATCAAATTGGATCGTTTTCCCTTCATCAAATCCGTGTGGACAGTTTGGGGGTTCATTTTCATATGGCTGTGTGAAGATGTGAGACTGTCAACTTCCTACAACAACACCTTCATCCTTGCTGAGAGGTATTCCTACCTCAATCTAATTGTAATAGGTTCAACATCATTATTTAATAAAGAACAACCATTTTTCTAGACAATTTGCTATTGCATATATGATCATTTTTCATTATATCTTTATGGGTTTTGCTTAAAATCAAAATAAGACATCGTGCACATCATTGGGGAGGCATAAGGGAGTCGAAACCCATCATAATAGCAAACAAAACCAAGTGACAGCCTGCTGTCCGTCCAAATTTCCACCTACAGCCATAAACTCAGAAGTATGCAAACTGTTTGACGAAAGTCCAACATCAAAGTCAAGGGGTTTTTCCCAACTTTTCCAACTTAGAATATTTCAGTGGTATCAGAGCATGTTCTTGGCCAGCTGTGGGCGACATTGATGACTGAGGAAGGGCTGCAAAACATCACTTATAGGCACAGAAGATACAGAAGTGTAGAAGGCAGAGAAGAAGAAATGGGGGACATTCTAGGAAACAATGCAAATTTGCCAGAGGACAGAGAGGATGGTTTGATCAGAGGGCTTATGAAAGCCTTACAGGATATAGCAGAGGGTCAGAGAGAGACCTAAGAGTTCATGGGCAGAATCACAGGTTATGCTCTAGGGAGCAAGCACGGTGAATAAAGGGGGGAGAGCAGCAAGAGAGGGCAGATGGAAGAAGGGGAAAACACACACAAACCTCATGTTGAGGTGATCACTTCCAGGACCAACCCTCAGAACCGCCCTCACGACTACAGTGAGATTCCTAGATCTACCATGCCCAAGTTCTTAGGACCGTAGGAGACATGTACAGGAGGGCAGATAGAGTAGGACGAGCCATTAACAACATATTTTCAGGAGTATAAGGCCATGGATCCAAATTTGAGAGAAGCTATGAGTTTTGCTGATTTTTGTAGCTTCAAGGGGAGAAATAGGACGAGGTTCTTCAACAGGGGTCCCACGCAGAGCTACGAGCTACAACGCACAGTGGGAAAGCTCACTCTACCATACTTCGATGGGACGTCAAAGTGCACGGGATGAGCTTGGGTGCAGAAGCTCGACACGTACTTCCAGTTGAACCCCATGGCAGAGACAAATGCCATTAGGTTGGCTACATTACACTTGGAGGGTGAAGCACATGACTGGTGGTACCACGGGATGACCACTCTGGGTCATACCCACATTGTCACCTATACTGATTTTACAGGTAGACTGGTGCACCAATTTGATAGATGAGATCCAGAGATGTCTTTTAGAGACTTGGCACAGTTGAAACAAACTGGGTCGGCAGATGCATATATATCAGATTTTCAGAGGATATCAGTGATGGTCACCGATATCTCCGAGGCCCGTTTGGTGATGCTGTTCACAGAGGGGCTAGCCGAGCCACTTCGAGGATGGGTGAATGCTTACAAGCCTACTACGCTACAAGATGCAGTTGGCAGGGAGAGAGACTTACAAGAGTCCGTACCCAAGACCAAGTTCACCCCGAGGCCGGACTTCCCTACGAAGTTCGATGATAGGACACCACCACAGAGGGATAGTATAGGACATCAGCAGAAGGACTGGGCAGGACAGCCACAAAGGGAATAGACAGGCAGGAACATGATGGATGATGCTACCAGGCAAGATCTGAGGAGGAGAAAACTGTGCTTCAGTTGCCAGGAACCATGGGTACTAGGTCATAGGTGTGCAGGCAAGGCCAAGGCGCACTACATAGAGGTGTTTTATGATAGCGGGGATGATGAGGAAGAAGAGGAACAAAGACAAAAGGAGGGTTCGCAGACAGTAGAGGCAGAGCAGGCATCGATGGAAACACGAGGGGTTATAGCATCACTCTCCGACATACCCAGATTTCACACCTTCAGGATGAGGGGAGGAGTGCAGGGACATCGAGTGACAGTTTTGGTCGATGGTGGGGCATCCCACAATTTTATAGACTCTTCGTTAGTGGAACGAAAGAGCATTTCCGTTGAGTGTTTTGAGGGTTTCTCAGTGGTCATACCAGGGGAGAACACACTAGACTGCACCAGGTACGTTCCATGGATGACATTGAACCTGGGAAACTACATGCTCACCGATGACTTCTATGTGGTAAAGATACCTGACACCAATGTGGTGCATGGGGTTCAGTGGCTATACTCCCTGGGGAGGTACTCCACTAACTACCAGACTATGGAGATGGAGTTCCAGGGTTAGGACGGCAAGAGAGTGGTTCTGTGGGGCATGAATACGTATCCTCCTAAGGTCGTAACCGTGAAGAAGATGGAGGCAGTGATGAGACGGGATGACATTGCACGGGTTGCAGAGTTTCATATCTTAGCACAGAGGTCCAAGGGCGGGGATCCCAATTGTCCGAGGGAGATACATGACTTGTTTCGGGAGCATAATGTCTTTGGTAATGTACCTTCAGGTAGGCCTCCCGACAGGGAATTCGAGTACATCAGTAATTTAGAGGAGGGTATTCGAGCAGTGATTACCACTCCATATAGGCACCCTAGGGCCTATAGAGACGAGTTAGAGAGGCATCTCTAGGATTGCGGAGTTCGCCAGGGGAATGAGGTGGAGCACACACATTCAGCCGGATCATTACAACCTTTTCACGATCAGGGGTGGGAAGGCATCCCCAAGGATTTCATCACCAGGTTACTGAAGATGCAAGGGAAGGATTGCATCTATGTCACGGTGGACCGACCCACCAAGCTTGCCCACTTCTCCATCATTCCTTTAGACTACTCAGCAGCGCAGGTGATCGAGTTATCTTTTAGGGAGATGTTCCATTTACATGGGTGGCCTAAAGCCACCGTTAGTGGCAGGGATGGCAGATTCACGGGAAGTTTCTGGCAGGTGTTTTCTGGGTTGGTATGTACCAAGCTGACCTCGAGTACTAGTTACCACCCACCGATCGGCGGACAGATTGAGTTTGGGAACACTTGGGAGGAAGTGTATTTGCGGAACTTCATCGTAGGACAACAGAGTGCTTGGGTGATATGGTTACATCTCGGGGAGTACTTTTATCCCACCAACTTTCACATGTCTGTCGGTATGACCCCTTTTCAGGTGCTATACAACTATGAGGTCTTGATTTTTGCAGACATAGCATGCGACAACTGTAGAGTTCCTCAGGTTCGAGGTTGGTTATAGGACAGCCAGGACCTCCTGAGAGAACTAAAGGAGAACCTGAGGGTGGCCCAGAGTCAGCGAAAGATGTATGGGGACAGGTACAGGATGGAGGGCACTTTTGAAGAGGTTGTTTCACAGGAGTCACCCCATTGGAATGATGAGGGGCGGGGGGCCACAAGCCTCGAAGAGATCTTGCAGGTTCGAGGGTGGAAATTACCTGATAGGGAAGTCAGGGAGTACTTGGTAAAATGGCAGGGTCTACCTGTGGAGGATGCTACTTGGGAAAACGAACAGGTGTTGCAGTTTCCAGGTTTGAAGTTGCTTGAGGACAAGAAAATTTGGGCAGGGGGGACTGTAATGTCCCGTTTTTCCTAGGCAGTCGGGATACCGTGATGGTTTATACAGTTTCCCGTAAACCATTAGACAGATGAGCTAGGGAAACGATACTGGTAAAGTCACTTTCGAATTATAAAGTGAAAACTTAGGAAACATGAGTTTATTATTATTAAACCCCTCTTTGAGGGTATTTCTCTCCAATTAATAATTAACTGAATATTTTAATGAAGAAAAGGACAAGTGAATGAATAAAAGGACAATTGAAGGGGAAAAAGGATTATCGACTATTCATTTTAAAAATTGAGTTTGGGAGAAGAGATCGGTGAGCAAACGAGGGTTTCAGCTGGAAACCCATTCGACACCTCAGATTCGGCAGTGAAACTATCCGCCCTAGCCGTGGAATCTCGGATTCGGCAGTGAAACCATCTGCCCTAGCCGTGGGATTGGAGGAGCCATTCCGGTTCCTCATTTGCAGAGATTGGTATTGAGATTCGAGGAGATTCATTAGAGAAGAATTCCATCTTCATATTCAGAGAGAAAGGACGCATTCCTTTGGCTCGTGGGAAGATATTGGGCATCTCATTGAAGCTGGGCGCAACTATACTCTTCTGGCTGCGTGTTGGATTGGACTGGCCTAGTTTCATCATTGCAGAATCGTGTGTCCTTTGTGGGTGGCTGCGTGGAGAAAAGGAAGAGGTGGCAGCTGGTTGATTTCCTTTAGGAGCTGCATATTATTCTTGCTTCCCGATTTCTCCATCAACTACCAAGGTTGCGTGCTCCTTTCTTTGTATGCTGCGTGGGAGGTAGGGGGATGCTGCTGTGGGTGATCTCTTTCGCTGGCTGCACAATACACTGCTGAGAAGTAGAATCCTGTGTGGGGACGCTACCATAACACTCTAACAACAACAGAGAAACAATCAAATTGGATCGTTTTCCCTTCATCAAATCCGTGTGGACAGTTTGGGGGTTCATTTTTCGTATGGCTGTGTGAAGATGTGAGACTGTCAACTTCCTACAACAACACCTTCATCCTTGCTGAGAGGTATTCCTACCTCAATCTGATTATAATAGGTTCAACATCATTATTTAATAAAGAGCAGCCATTTTTCTAGACAATTTGCTATTGCATATATGATCGTTTTTCATTATATCTTTATGGGTTTTGCTTAAAATCAAAATAAGACATTGTGCACGTCATTGGGGAGGCATAAGGGAGTCGAAACCCATCATAACAACAAACAAAACCAAGTGACAGCCTACTGTCTGTCCAAATTTCCACCTACAACCATAAATTCAGAAGTATGCAAACTGTTTGACGAAAGTCCAACATCAAAGTCAAGGGGTTTTCCCCAACTTTTCCAACTTAGAATATTTCAGACACCTTGGCATTTTCACTATAACTTTTTTTTCTACAATGTTTCAGAAGGAACGGCTTGGAGAATATTTAGTAGACGGATCAAGGTACGTTGGGTTAAAATTTCAGCTCCCTAGGTCTTATAATTTCAGAGATACAACCTGTACAAGATAAGGTTCTTGAATCATCCTGAACTGAGTCATTGCAAAATTTTTGCTATAAAACATTTTCTCTAATGTTTCAGACCCTAAACTCTGGAGGATATTCACAGAAATTAGTGATGTATCTGTGGTAAAAATTTCAGCTTTTGGGTCATCTTAAATTTGTATATACACCCTGTGGAAGATAGGGTATCTGACTAGTCCTATTGACTAATCTCAAGAAAGTGTTCTAGGTAAAACAATCATAACTTTTTCCTAGAGTATCCAAATTGAGTGTGACTGGTTTCATTGGATAGTGGACAGTCTGTAGTATTTCTGGTACGAGTTTCAGAATTTTATATCAATTATTTTGTGTGGGGCACGCTATACAAGTGAGATCTCTTGGAAAGGCCTAAAATCAACAAGTTGTGGGGAAGTTAATGTAAATTACACTTGGCACATCCAATTTTGATCAGACCTATGGAATTGCAGAGAAGAAATATCAAAGAACTACATAAAAGAAATTTTCATACCCAGAAGGGCCAAAACTTGGGAGATAGAATAGAATAAATATTGTCTAGCAGAACCACCTCAAAATCAAGGTTCAAAAGTGATACTTGGCCAACATGCCACCCAAAAAGGGAACTTCTACACCAAATAAGCCTCCAAAAAATCCTACTTGGACTCTTGATGAAGGTGAATAAATGCGCAGGGACATAAATGATTTACAAAAGAATATAGTAACAAAAGATGAGCTACAAGAGATGGAAGCTAAGTTGGAGGCAAAGATGGACGGTTTAAAAGAGGAGATCATGGAAGTATTGAAAAATTTCGTAATAGAGAAGACACCTGAAAGTGAAAATGCATCCCATGAAATTCATGATGAGGACACAAGGAAGGTGAATCAAGAATGGAGAAACTCCAACTTTGGGTTGAAGACCAACCACGTTCCTAAGATTGATATGAGGAAGTTTGATAGCAAGGACCCAATCACATGGATAATTCAGATGGAACAATTCTTTGATCTACATAATGTGACGCATACACAAAAGGTACAAATTGCTTCTTTATATTTAGAACCTAAGCAATTTGTATGGTATCGATGGCTTTGTTCTCGCAAATCACTCGTCACTTGGACACTTTTTACAGAAGAAATGATAGCACACTATGAGGATACAAGGAGAAATACCTTCTTTAGCCAATTGATAAATCTCAAGCAAAAGGGTTCAGTTACCGAGCACATTGAGAACTTCCAAAGATTGAATATAAAGGTAACCGATATTCCAGATGAGCACTTGATTTATGTATTCATAGGAACTTTAAAGGATAACATTCAACATGAGGTTCACCTTTGGGAAC
>JASDQU010104045.1:230897-255299 GCA_032191745.1 Picea mariana
ACATCGTAGTGAAAGAAGTTTTGAAGTAGGGGATTGGGTGTTTTTAAGACTACAACCATACAAACAGATGTCCCTCAAGCAAGCCAAGAAGGATAATAAATTATCACCAAAGTACTATGGCCCTTATAAGGTGTTGCAAAACATTGGTACTAGGGTATACAAATTGGAGTTGCCTGCATCTTCAGGAGTACACCCAATTTTCCATGTTTCATGCTTAAATAAGGTTATAGGAGACAAGATCCCAGTTCAAATTATATTGTTAGAACTTGACGATGAAGGAAAAATCATATTGGAGCCTGAAGCCATCACTGGCACAAGAATTCACCAGCTGAGGAATAGATCCATTTCAGAGTATCTCATTAAATGGAAGAAACTACCGGCTGAAGATTCCACTTGAAAAGATGAGTCTTTTATACAGAAGCATCCAGATTTACTCAAGTGTTGCAGACAACACTTATCTCAAAGGGAGGGGCATGTTAAGCCCTAATATTGGCTCACCACCCCTTAATTGGGGCATATTACATTAGTAATGTTATTTTATTTATGTCGGCTTTATTCCATTAGTTGTAATTATACCTCGTAGTCTCCTATATATACCAAGGAAACATTTTCATTTGGAATCATCTTGTACTTGAACATTTAAGTGGGGTAAAAGGAGGTTGCCCCCTCGAAGAGGCTTATTATCTGAAATTATCTCTTTTTCAAGGCGTTGAGTACTTTTTTTGAGGTTTTTCTATGCTATATTGATATTTTGTTCTTAACATGGTACAACTAGCCACTTGAACCAAAAGAAAAGTAACAGAGGTCATACTTGCATGCTAATTCGTTATAAGTGGGTTGCCCACCCAAACAAACCTAAAAATACTTCCTTTAGGATCTTATGACCTGCTGATTGGCATAGACTGGTTGGCTGACCACAAAACTAAGTTGGACTATTACAATAAAACTTTGGAGTGTGAAAATTAAGAAGGAAGAAGGGTAATCCTACAAGGGATTCAAAACCCTGTCTTAGTGAGACAAATATCAACCCTCCAAGTGAAGAAGTATTGCAGAAAGGGATGCCTCTTGTATGAAATACAAGTACTAAAATTAGTTGAGAATGACAAACCCATCCTAAAGGACCATCCCATATTAAGAGAATATAAAGATGTATTCCCAGAAGAGGTGCCAGGTCTACCTCCAAGAAGGGATATTGAATTTTCAATAGAACTTCTACCAGGAGCGGTGCCAATGTTTAGAACACCCTATAGAATGAGTACACCAGAGATAGTTGAGCTCAAAATACAGCTAAAGGAGATGTGAGACAAAGACTACATTTGTCCTAGTGTGTCCCCATGGGGATCACCAACCTTGTTTGTGAAAAAGAAGGATGACACACTCAGATTATGCATAGATTATAGACAAGTCAATAAGATGACCATCAAGTATAAGTATCCCTTACCAAGTATCGATGACTTGTTTGACCAATTAAGAGGTGCTACAATATTCTCCAAGATTGAATTGAGGTATGGATACCATTAGGTCTGAATTAAAGATGAAGACATCCACAAGAAAACCTTTGGACAAGATATGGTCACTATGAATTTGTGGTGGTGCCATTTGGTCTTACCAATGCATCAACCACTTTTATGTTCTTAATGAATAACATATTCAGAAAGTTCTTGGATGGTTTTGTGTTGGTTTTCATTGATGATAGCCTAATCTATTCCAAGAATAGGGAAGAACATGAAGAACATCTCAAGCTAGTACTCCAAGTAATAAGAGAACATCAGCTTTATGCTAAGCTTAGTAAGTGTGACTTTTTCCAGAAACAAGTCGATTACTTAGGTCATGTTATTTCTGAGGAAGGAGTGGCAATTGATCCTGACAAGATTAAAGCCATCATGGATTGGCCTACCCCAAAGGATGTATATGATATCAGATACTTTATGGGCCTAACATGATATTATAGGAGGTTCATAAAGGGATTCTCCAAGATTGGTTGCCCAATCACCTCCTTTCAGAAAAAGGGGGTTAAATTCATTTGGACATCAGAATGTGAAGAAATATTTCAAGAGATGAAATACCTTCTAACCAATGCGCCTGTACTGAAGATTGCAGTCCCAAACAAGGACTTCCTTGTGTGTACAGATGCCTGCAAGGAAGGGATTGGAGGATTCCTTATGCAACAAAGACATGTGATTTGCTACGAATACAGAAAATTGAATAAGCATGAAGTCAATTATGTGACCCACAATATGGAATTGGCTGCCATAGTGCATGCTTTAAAAATGTGGAGGCATTACCTCTTAGGTAGAAGATTTGTACTTATGACAGACCATAGTGGGTTGATGTATTTGTTTGACCAACCAAAAGTCAATGTGAGACAAGCTAGGTGGATGGCTCTCCTTAGTGCGTTTGAGTTTGAAATCAAACATATCAAAGGAAAGGAGAATAGGGTGGTTGATGCCCTTAGTAGAAGTATGAAAGTGGTTCACTTGGCAGCTGTAAGCGCCAGTGAATCAGACATCATATAGAGAGTCAAAAGTGCACAAGAAACATATGCATTTTTCAAGAMTGTGACATCATACCTAAACCAAGAGCCCATAGGGATGAAGTATGGAGGCTATCAGATACTTAATGATAACCTGCTGACTTACAAGGGAAGATTATATATTCCAAATTGTGACGACTTGAAGAGGTTCATAATGGATAAACTACACAAAATACCATATACTGGTCATCCTGGTTATCAAAAAATGATCACGACCACTAGGAAACTATTTTATTGGTCCAGACTGAAAAATGACATAGCTCATTACTTAGCTAAGTGTCTATAATGTCACCAAGTCAAGGTAGAGCACCGACACCCAACAAGGCTGTTGCATCCCCTACCAATTCCCGAATGGAAATGGGAAACCATCTCCATGGATTTCATCACAGGATTACGAAGATCAACCAAATAGAACGACGCCATCATGGTAGTTGTGGACAAACTGAGCAAGGCTTCTCACTTCATACCCGTCAAGTCAACTTGAAAGGCAATAGATATTGCCAACATTTTTATGAAAGAGATACATGCGTAAGGAAATTATATCCGACAGAGATACAAAATTTACTTCAAACTTTTGGAAATATCTGTTTGCTGGTTTTGAAACAAAATTGCTCTTTAGTACAACCTATCAGCCTCAAAATCATGGGAAGACAGAGTGGGTAAACCAAGTGTTAGAAGACATGTCGAGGATGCATGTAATGCATCAACCCAAGAAGTGGGAAGACTACCTACCGCTGATAGAACTTTCCTACAACAATGGCTATCAAGAGTCATTAAAAATGAGCCCTTTTGAAGCCCTCTATGGAAGAAAATGCAACATTCCAATCAGGTGGAACAAACCAGTAGACAGAGTTACTGTTAGTCTGTAACACCCCAAGGTCGAGCCCCTACTGAATTGTAATTATGTTTATAGGATGGTGAGCCAAGTGTTTATAAGCTAGAAGACTTAGGTGTTTATTAGGCCGGAGAGCCAGATGTTAAGGCTAATGAGCTCGATTTTTTATATGTAAACACTCACATCATTAATAAAATTACATTGCTGCATGTAGACCGAACACAAAGAAAGAGTTATGGGGGACTAAGCTCCACCAGGTAGGGAAAGGGAAGGGGATATGTGTCTAGGAATAGGGGCTAAGCTAGAGGGCTTACCCCTAAAGGTATACTATTATATTATTATTTCCTAGAGGCTAAGGTTTGACATAACCTATGTTGTCCTAAGTTTCTAGGGAAAGGGAATGAGTACTAAGTGGAGCTCATGCAACTTCAGGAAGACATGTGTCAACCTGGGCGCATGTAGTTTTTAGGTGGGAAAGTCACCTCGTTGGGGTTTCCCTCACGAGGCTCACGATCATCGCCACTCTGCAAGTCTACCATACTCCTCACTGATGCATGTACGGAGACAGAGAGAGCCTCAATATAGCCAACCATTGTCTCCATCGTCGATCTCTACAACTTCTTAAACCCTCTCACCCGTGTTATGAAGCTAACCGTTTTTCTGTGAAGCACAACACAACTGCGTAGTGTCTGAGACATATCACGCCTTAGCCTTTGTTGTTGTTGGCCACGTTTTCTCTAGACTGATGTGGCTTGTTGTCATTACCAAAGCCCATACCCAATTTTTGCTGTGGTGGTTACCCGCTGGATAGAAGAGGCAGGCTGTCAGGCATGTAAGCAACTCTCTCGAGGTGAGAGAGTGTGCTGAGGAAGTGAGTTCTCCTAGAGGGAATCTCGTAGCAGCTACAATACTCTGAGACTTCCGGTCTAGCCTGTTGCTAAAGCCTTGGAAAAGAGGTGGACAACCGATGGAATTGTGATAGTGATAGTGTACACTCCTGGAGTGGGACATGCGTGTATAGAATGAGGGTCTGTGGGTTGTGGGCGTAAGTGGCTCCTGGGAGAAAATTCTTCCTGTTGATCTATGTGACTTTCCTGTTGTTTTTGCCAAGCCTAGGAATCCCTTTCCTGGTGGAGTTTAGTCCCAGCTTGGGGGTGACCCACTGCTAAGCATGATGAGCAACGTGGTCTAAGGCTGGGAGGTTCATGGGAGGTTTGCACGCAGTTGGTGGTCATCTATTAAAAGATAAGTACCAAATCATTGTTCTCTGTACAATGTGTATCTTGAAATCAAGTTATAATGTTGTTAGAATTGTTTGTGTATAATGCATGTATGTTTTAATGTTATTTCCGCATGAATAGTGAATGAACAGAGTGATATAACTGTTTAAATTGCATTAGTTAGTAATGTATATAAATATATTTGGTATCAGAGCTAGAAAAGAAAAGATAAAGATGATTGGGTAGTGTTACCCGACAGAGGTTGAGGGTCGGGGAGGTTACAAATTGGTATCAGAGCCAAGGTCTGAACACTGAGCCTGGATGGGCCATGTCAGTGGAAGTTGAAGAAAAAGTTTCCGAAAAAGATTGTTGTTGAAATGGACAAAATTCAAGTTTAGATCCCATGGTTTCAACACTAAACATTGATGGGCCACAAACGAGGAATTCAGAGTAAAAAGTCTAGAGAATTGTGATGTACAAAGTGCCAGAAGGGCGTTAAGAGAACACTTGGACTGTGTTAACAAGCACAGGAGGTATAACAGTTTAAGAAATGGCCATAGATAAAGAAACCACAACAACCATGGTGTTGGGCCATAGGATCTGTTCGGGAGAAGGAGGATCCTTCACAACTGTCAGATCTGGAGAAAAGTGCATGAAGGTTAACCTCCAAGTCATTCGGACTTCGCAACTTCGACGAAGTTTATGGGTTATAAGAGAAAAAGGGGCCAAAGCCCGAAGTTCTGAAGTCCCGAAGGGGATATACACCGTAGATTCGGGGGAAAAAGTGTTTACCATTGGATTTTCTCAAGGACGAATCAGAACCATAGGGATAAGACGTGTGTTGGCAGGTTGGCTTGTTTGAGAATTTGGCATTTGGGAGAAATGGAGTGTGCTGATGCGCAAACTCCCGATGTCCTGAAGTCCGGAGTTCATCTAGACTGTTCGTCAAAAGAGACACGTGTTGACAGATTGACTTGTTCGGGAATTCAACATTCGAGAGAAACAAGGTGTGAATAGAGCGAAAAATCCCGAAGTCCGGAGTTAATCTGGACCGTTCGTCGAAAGGAACATGTGTCAGAAGATCAACTTGTTTGGGAGTTCAACGTTTGAGAGAATTGGAGTGTGTAAGTGTAAAATCTTTCGAAGCCCGAAGTCCCGAAGTGACGTGGACTGTTGATGTCACTAGGGATGACATGGACACATGGGATGTGTGCCATGTGTCAGTGAGTTAAGAACCTTTGGAAGACAGAAATTCCAATTACAACGTGACATGTGTCACTCGTCTGATTGGACCACATGTTCGCTTGTAGTATTTCGCCATGTGGAAATCCTCTCGAGCATGGGTAGTGGGGCCTTGATGAATACATAAAGTAGTTAAAAACCTTGGTGAAGAATCTAACTAGACCAGGCCCACGATAACTTGATCCCAGTAGATGTGTGGCACCAGATCATGAAGTCCGAATACTTGGTACTCCAGAGGAAAGGTGTTACAGTTAGCTTTGGCTAGAGAACTCCCAAAGGCTGGAGTTAATCCCAACTGTTGGTCACAAGGGACGTGTGGCATCAGATCCCAAGTTCTGGAGACTTGACAATCTAGAAGAAATGGTTCATGATGGAATGGAAGGAAGAAATTTCCAAAGTTTCGTAGCGCCAAAATAACGTGACGTAATGACGTTACCGGGGGTGACGTGGAAGTATTCAAAGATTCACGGTTTGGGATTTTTAGGGTGTGCATATATGAAATCCTACGAAGTCCTGGAGCCTCGAATCTCTGAAGTCCCGAAGCCCCGAAGATCTAAAGTCCTGAAACCCCAGAGCCGGAGTTCCGTAGTAAATATCAGCCATTGGATGCTAGGGACTTGTGGACTGTTGATCCACCCCACTTCGCTAGTTCGCCAATTCGTCACTCTGAGAGTTTTGTTGGAATGTGCTTTGGAAACCACCGAAACCCGAAGTCCCCGAAGTTCCTATCCTTCGTAGATATAAGCAAGGAATGTGGACCGTAGATCCACCGTTCTTCGCACGTTCGAAAGTTTGTTGTTCTGTGATGATTGTGAGGTGCGAAAAGGGAAACCTCCAAAGCTCCGGAGCCCCAAATTTTCAAGGCTCTGGATAAGCGTCCAAATCATTAGCACTGGGTCACAACCATGGTCACATGCGAACCAAGGGTTGAATAAAAGGGGATAACACCCAAAAATTGTTGCAGAACAGAGATGGGCTTAGATATAGAAGCCTAAGAGGTTCTTGATCAACCAAGACTTGCTGAAAATGGATTCTGATATTCTTTTTTTGAATTAGATTGTTTAAGTTATTCGGAAAAATTATTAAGTCAAGTAACCTGACAAATTTCAGTTGACTACACATTTTGCAGAGTTAATAATTGTCATAATCGAACCGAATTGTTCCATAGTGTATAGAAATGGAGGAGGCACATGACACTTATAGTTAGGAGGATAAAGTAAGAGGAATGGATGTCCATTTGGGAATCAAAGGATCAAACTCCAATGGGCATGAAGAAGAAATAGATACAGATGTGGGCATGATGAAAATCATTAAAAAATTGCAAAGAGATGTCCAAATTCACTAGGCAGATAATGAAAGGCTTAAGAAAGCCAAGGAGCAACATGAAGACTTCAACATGAAGTTGATGCAGAGCCTAGAAATAATAGAAAAAAAATTGGATAAGGAGAGTGGCTCAAGAAAATTAGGAAGTCACAGGTCTCTTGATGAGAAAAGAAGAACAAGAAGTGTTAGCAGACATCACCGTCACTCCCCGAGGCATTCCAATAAGAGAGCACACAACAATTCAAGTCCATCCTCTACCTAAAAACATAAGAAATATGGAGTGGATGAACTGAAGGGAGAAATGAACAAGATCAAACCTCCTACTTTTGATGGAGAGCCCAAGAAAGATGAAGATGTTGAGGCATGGCTGCTAGGCATGAGGAAATATTTCCAATTGCAGAATTACTCTTCTCGTGCAGAAGGAAGAATTTCCATCTATGAACTAAAAGGAAAGGTGTCCATATGGTGGGATCATCTTGTGCAAGTGCAACACGTCACAGAGAAGAATGTTACATGGAGGGAATTCAAGAGACATTTTGAAAATAAGTACTTAACTAAGAGGTATTATGACAAAAAAATGAAAGAGTTCTTTGAACTCAAGCTAGGAAGTATGTCTGTTGATGAGTATGAAAGAATATTCTTGGAGTTGTTGAAGTATGTCCCTTTCATCGAGGATGAGAAACTTAAGATTCAAAGGTATCTGAGTGGGATGCCATCTTTCATCAGTGACAAGATCCAATATGATGATCCCAAAACATTGGAGGAGACCATAAGGCGAGCTAAGTGCCTATATGATCAACAAAAAAGAAAGCCTACTTTCCAAAAAGCTTGGGAAGATAGGAGGACGTTTAAAAGGGAGCATAAGAAGAAAACAAACAAGCCACCATTTTTCAGAAATAGTCCTCAAGGACAACAAGTTTTGAGAGAGCCCAGGATGGTTGAAGTAGGTGTGAAAAGGCCAAGGCAGCCTATGGAATGTTGGGGTTGTAAAGGAGATCATAGGAATAGAGATTGTCCTCACATAGGTGAAAAAGTGAGATCTGTTCACAATGTTCAGCAAGAAGAAACGACAGAGGACATGGGAAAAAGAGTACCAAGGATCTATGCATCCCTGGACAATAAGAAAGATGAGTTTCAATCACACACAATTGAAGTTAAAGGTATGATCAATAACCATTCCTTTACTATTTTAATTGATTCAGGGGCTAGTCAAAGATATATAGATTATAAGGTAGTGGAAATATTTCAATTGCCAAGAAGCAAGCATGGGAAATCTTGGTTGGTGTAGCTGGCTATAGGAACCAAAAGAAAGGTTGTTGAGTTGATTAAATCATGTCCAATGGGCATGAATGGACTGAGTACCAAGGCAGATTTGAACATCTTTCCTTTGTGATCATATGAATTCCTAATTGATATGGATTGGTTAGACCAACACCATGCCACACTAGACTATCGTAACAAAGCATTCACTTGCCTGGATGAGGAAGGAAACTAGAGAACAATTGAAGGAATTCCCAGGGCAATTACTATTCAGGAAAATCTCAGCAATGCAGCTAAAAAAGTGTTACAAGAAGGGCTGCCAAATATCTGCAACCCATATGGAGGAAGCATATAAGGATAAGGTGCCAAATCTAGAGTATCATGAAGTTCTGGAAGATTTTGAAGATGTGTCCAAGGAAGTACCAAGGCTACCCCCAAACAAAGATATTGATTTCTCTATAAATTTGACGCCTAGAGAAGCTCTAGTGTCAAAGACTCCTTACATAATGAGTACACCAGAGCTGAAGGAGCTACAAATGCAGCTGGAAGAACTTTTGAAGAAGGGGTATATACTCCCAAGTGTGTCACCTTGGGGTGCCCTAGTGTTATTTGTGAATAAGAAAGATGGGACCTTGAGATTGTGCATTGACTTTCGACAGTTAAATAAAGTAACTATAATAAAAAAGTATCCCTTACCAAGGATTGATGATCTCTTCGATCAATTGAAGGATGCAAGGATATTTTCGAATATAAATATCCGGTCATGATACCATCGGGTAAGGATTAAAGATGAATATATGAGTAAGACCGCCTTTAGGACAAGGTATGGTCATTATGAGTTCACAGTGATGCCATTTGGGTTATCAAATGCACCAGTTGTTTTCATGTGCCTAATGAATGGTGTTTTTCAAGAATATTTGGACAAGTTTGTCATTGTCTTTTTGGATGACATCCTTGTATATTCCAAGTCAGAAGAAGAGCATGGTCATCATTTGAGGATGGTGTTGCAAGTGATAAGAGAGCATCAATTGTATGCCAAATTGAGAAAGTGCTCATTTTATCAAAATAAAATTCACTATTTGGGGCATATCATATCTGAAGAAGGGATAACAGTGGACCCTGAAAAGATTAAGGCCATTAAAGGGTGGACAACACCTAAAAATGTGACATAAGTCAGATCCTTCATGGGTTTAGATGGCTACTACAAAAGGTTCATTGCAGGGTTTTCGAGAATAACTCACCCCATCACTTCCTTGAAAAGGAAGGGGAAGAAGTTTCAATGGACATAAGAATGTGAAATGAGCTTCCAGAAATTGAAGAAGTTGTTAACCAGTGCTCCAATTCTAAATATTGCAGATCCGAATTAAGATTTCATGGTTTGTGCTGATGCATACAAAGAAGGACTAGGAGGAGTCCTTAGTTAGAATAGATTTGTGATATGTTTTGAGTCCATAAAATTGAAAGAGAATGAAAGGATCTATGCCACTCATGATTTGGAGTTGGCAGCCATAGTGCATGCCTTGAAGAAGTGGAGGCACTACCTCATGGGAAAGAGGTTTGAGTTGAGGATAGACCATAATGGTATGAAGTATTTGTTTGATCAACCTACCTTGAATGCTAGACATAGTAGATGGTTGGAATTCCTCTGTGAGTATGACTTAGATATCAAGCACATCAAAGTAAAGGAGAGAAAGGTGGATGATGCACTCAGCAGGAGAGTGCATGAACTACATGCTACGACCATTAGCATGTACCAAACTGATGTTAAAGGCATAATTTTGGAAGCTGCAAAAGCAGATTTGCAGTACATGGAGATGGTAACAAAAATGCAACAAGGTAAAATGTAGCAGAAAGTTGAAGATTATGATATGGGAATTGATGGAGTTCTCTTGTACATACACATAGTTTATGTACCCAATTATCCTAAATTGAGGAGTTCGATTTTAAAACAAATGCACATTGTAACTTATGCGGGACACCCATGATATCATAAAACAACTTCAACAGTCAAGAGTCAATATTATTGGCGAGGCATGAAGAGGGAGATTGCTGAATACATAGCTAAATGCTTGGAATGTCAAAGGGTCAAGGCTGAGCATAGACACCCAACTGAGTTACTGCAGCCATTACCCATTCCTCAGTGGAAGTGGGAAGTGATGACAATGGATTTCATCACAGGATTTCCTAGAACAAGAAATCAACATGATGAAATCATGGTGGTGGTGGACAAGCTTACTAAAGCTACCCATTTCATTCCTATGAAGGTTAATCACAAGGAAACCAATGTTGCTGATATTTATATGAGGGAAGTAGCACGCTTGCATGGCATACCCAATATAATTGTGTTTGACAGAGACCCAAAGTTTATCTCAAAGTTTTGGAAAGGGTTATTCAAAGGATTTAAAACAAATCTGAACTTCCACACAACCTATCATCCTGAGACTGATGGAAAAAAAAAGGGTAAAGCAAGTGATAGAGGATATGCTAAGGATTTATGTGATGGACAAACCATATAAATTGGAAGATTATCTACAATTGGTAGAATTTTCCTACAACAATGGGTATCAAGCATCACTAAAGATGAGCCCGTTTGAAGCACTTTTTGGAAGAAAGTGAAACACCCCAGTAAGATGGGACAACCCAACTGATAGGGCAGTGGTTGGGATAGAGTTTCTCATGGAAATGGAAGAGCAATTGTTAAAGATAAAGAATAATTTGAAGGCTGCCCAAGACAGACAAAAAAACTATGCAGACAAAGGTAGAATCCATAGGGAATTTAAAGTGGGTGATCATGTTTTCCTAAAGGTGAAAGACAACATAATTTCCCTAAAGCTGGGAAGCTATTCCAAGTTTGCATCCATATATTGTGGACTATTTGAAATCCTAGAAAGAATTGGACCAATAGCTTATATGCTTGCATTTTCTGCATCCATTACTATTCATAATGTATTTCATGTATCATTGCTTAAGAAGTATATACCTGATGCTAATCATGTGATTGATTGGAATGTGATTCAGGTGGAACAAGAAGGTGATTTGCAAGTGAAACATGTGTGCATACTGGACTGGAAGAGAAAGTGTTGGCACAGGGGCAGAACCACGGTTCAATGCTTCAACAACGCACCAACAAAAACCTAACTACCGACCCTTTCAGCAACACCTGTGAAGTAGATAAAGTCTCACTTGAGGTAGAGGTAGGGATGGTTCCAGGACTCAAATGTATGCAACCTAGCTAGGACACATATATGTTATTACACCACTCTAACAAAACACTTAGCTGTTAGAATTCATCAATATTTAACCTTTATTCATATCGCAGATCCAAACTCTAATTATAGAACAACGCAATATTCAACCAGATATAACACATCTAAGCACTTAGCATATGGAAAGAGATCATATCTAGAATTCATTCACATCACTAAGCAATTAGTCTATCATGCCAGATTCATTTAAACAGTCATTACTGCACTAAGATTAAATCATATGAACAATATAATAACCATAATGCACAAAGAAACCATAACACATGATATACGTGGTTCACCCTAGTGTGGGGCTACGTCCACCAACTCTTCTCTTCTTTATTATCTTCTATCAATCTTCTACAAGCACGGAGCCACAAGAACCTACTCCGCATAGGACAAGATATTTGCACGCACCTCGCCAGATCCTCCTTCCCCGAGCTATGTTTAAGCACAAAGCCTTCTTACAATCACTTGCACTTAGCTCTGCAACTCTTAACACATAGTATGCACAAAGCCTTTACAATCACATAGATAAAACTTTAGCACTTAGCATCTTCTCCTCTTCTTACATCGCCTAGATATCTATTTATACATTACAAAATGGGCCTAAATATGGGTAAACCCATGGGCCGACATCCCATACCTGTTACATAAACCCTAATCCCAAAACTACCCTAAAAAGGGGCCCGATATCCCGCGATCTTCACTTTGATTTACACTCCACCTTCGACTCACCTGTCGAAGTCCCAAAAGTGGTCAAACTTTACCAAGGTTCTCAAAAACTTGGTCGAGGGCCAATAGGCCCCCAACACTCACCTATGACTCGTCCCGAGTCACTCTTCTCTGGGTAACTCTACCTCAAATTCCTCAAGCTTGGCTCGATATTATTCGACCTCCTGCTTCACCAAGGCCTCCTGCTCGACAAACCCCTGAATAAATGCCTTGGTCACAGGTCCTTCCAAGAATTGTTCGACTTCAATGACTGCTTGTTCTAGTTCTACTCCTTGTCCTTCAATCTCCTCAAAAAGTAGGCAAGCTGCATCTTGGATTGGATGGAGATTTTGAGTCACTTCCATGACTTTGCTCTATATGGCATGGACTTGTTGCTGAGCATGCCCTGTTCTTGGGATATTTTCATTTTCTCGACTGCTGAAAAGGGATTCAATTGCGCTTGTACTATTGCTGTTTACTTTGCTTCTTGGAGCTATGACTCCAGTGTCTTTAGTTCAGGGTCCTCGATAAGGCACTCATAATTCTGCGCACTTTGACTGCTAAGCTGTTTACATTCCAAGGCTAATGCCTTGATTCTCTGGACTTCGCTTCGGGCCGTTTCTTATCGCTGGTCTCACACTTCTTGCAGAGTGCTTGGTACTGCTTGTAACTCCAATTACGATACTCTCTATTGTTGGATGGCCGCAACAAGCTTTGCTACTTGATTCTCCACTGGGTCTTCTTCTATTTGGTCCAAGACTGTCACAGAGTGAAGTGATCCGCTAACTGCTTCTTTAGCTCCAACCTGCTCCGTGAGAAACTGTTCTTTCTCTTTCTGGATCTACACTTTATCCTTTTCAAACTTGATTTGGAGGTTTTCCTTCTCTTATTGTGCAACTCAGTGTTTCTCTATGACTTTTTCTTGTGCTTGCTTTAGGGCCACTGTGGCCTGTTATTTTTCTTCCTGCATGCGATGAAGGTGAGCTTCAGTCGCATCAGTTATTCTGAGGAGTTTGGAATGCTTCTCCCAACGCTGTTTCTTCTGATAGTGAGGGCGCAATGGACACTTCACAATTGGAGTGAAGGGCTTGCTGTACCTCTCTCAGTTCTTCTTCAATTCTTTCATACATGGTTTCTTGTTTTGCTTCATTTCTTTGCAAAATATCTTCCGAGGCGCATGATACAACTGTGATAATGAAGTCGAAGTCATCGACCATGAGCACATTATGCAACTTCGACTTACTAGCTTTGGAATTCTTCCGAGATGTAGGTTTCGTTGGGGAAACGTTTCTTTTCCTAGATGTCTCTATGTCATTAGGGGGATTCTGTGGCAGTGTTACTTCACCCTGCTTCTGCTTGTCTTCTTCCCCTTCTTTCTCTTCTTTGTCCACTTCATCATCTCCTCCTCTGCTAGGTGAATCTAATGCAATTTCTTCTGATGTGTTGTGTATTTCCTGTACATCTTCCTTATTTTTATTCCTGCTACTGCTGGGTGCATCATACTCTTCGCAAGTAACCACCAGACTTCTAATGAGGTCGGGGTCAGATAGTTTTCTGTGGTTAACTGGCACTAGGAGTTCTTCAGGCCACTCCTTGGTGATTTCCTCTATGTCCTCCTTGGTGATCTTGTAATAGGACTAAAGCTCTTCTTTATGTTTGTCTCTGCGCACAGTAATATATATAAAATGCCTATCTGTGCGGAACTTAGCAACTGGCATGAACTTGTCCAGGGTGTTCGACATCATAAGAGGGAAATACTCAATATCCCTTGTTAACTGCAGGTAGTAGGTATGGGACACCACATTCAACTGCCATTGTTTCCCCATATCGCTCGAATACCAGAGCATGGCGAAATTCAAAGCTAGTGGCTCAAACGACTCAATGTCATGGAAGGTCGCTCCTTCCGGCATATCCCAAGCAATGAATGTGATGAGGATCAATAGCCAGCTAAAATGGAACTCGTAGACATGATCCTGAGCTTCGCTGCAGTCCTGTTCTAACTGATTGACGAGGTAGCTCGCCCATTTCATCTGTAATCATTCCACGCATTTTCCCGCGAGGTCAACAATGAACCCCGTGACATGCATGGGTCTGTTCTTCCTTACTATCTTACCAACGATCAACTGGTAGGCTAGGTTCACTACACCATTTTGGATGGAGGATACCTTGTAGCCTCGCTTCCCCTTCTCGACATCGCCATAGGTATCTTTAATATTCTGTGCCAGAGCACGATCTTCAAACTTCCTAGGGTAAAATTCTTGTGGGTCTAGTCCCTGCATGCTTAATCCAATGATCCTATGGATCAATGTCAGATCGACGATGATACGCCTGTCCAACCATAGATAACCACAATGGAAGCACGAAAACATGATCTTAATGCATGCATTAACTTCCTAATGTCTTCCAAAGTTTGGTATCTTCATCACGTTCAAGATAGTGGACCTTGGGATGTCCATAGTCCATTCCTAGGGGATGATGTTCGACTTCTTCCCCTTGGTCTTGGTCAAATATTTGTGAGGTGCGAGCATGCAATATATCTTGCGGTCTCCTAGGTTATAGTCATTGATCTTCAAGGTTGGAATCCTCTCCAACTACGGTCTGACTGCTTTATTCCCTTCGAGAGGTACACAGTGATGACTGTGTAGTCAAAGTCCCTTGGGACATTGTCATGACTCACCACACCATCCAAGGGTGGGATGCAGTTAGGAAAGATGGATGGGATTAGCTTCGCATTCGCCAATTCATCACGATGCTTGGTTATTTTCTCGGTCACAACTCAGGATGGTCCAGATCTGCGAGCAGTCGACGGGGATGCTTGCACTCCTCTCATCGATGAGGCTTGGATACCCGTGGACATCACCTTCTTTTCCATGAGGTCTATTAGAATCTCTTCGATGACTTTTTCTGTTGCGCTAATTTCGTCCGACATGAACACTTGAGATCTGATATCTCAAGTTGGTGAACAATACTCAATGTAATAGAATGGATGGCGAGGTATTAATGATCAGTGCGCAAAATCAACTAGTTGTCCGTGGGCTCAGATGATCACAATTGGAAAAAGTGTTCTCGGTGCAACGCTCGATGGGATAAATAGGTATTCTTGTAACAGACTCTTCCAACAGGCATGAATGCCTCAATCAATGCAGTTCCATCTGTTATGGCACGGTCGCAAAGGTCAAAGGGTGAACGTTTCGACAATAGCTACTTTTCTAGATATTCTAGAGCGTCGTTCTAACAGTCATAATGCCTCCAACGGTCATATTGTTCCACCATGGTGAAGTGCCAATCTATGCTATACTGATATTTCGACGAAGTTCAAGTTTTGGAAACCTTTCTTCTGTGAAGTCTTGCTTGGAACTTCTTGCAATTTTTCTAACTTTTCTCTCTTCTTACTGAGCTTTCTGGGCTTCTTTCCTGTGATCTGAATCACTGGTTTCCTCTTTCCATTATCATTCCTATCTCCTCTTGGTATGATAACTTCGCATTGTGGAGAGTATTTCATAGGGTTCAAGGGTAATACTTCTTCTCTTTCTGGGGTAGGTGCTCTACTCTCTTGTAAAAACATGTGTCTCCAGTCTTCCTATGTCATTTCAACTCCGACGTACATATATTTGGTCCTCAGTAACTTCGACTGGTTCTATTGTTCTTCCAGTAAGTGCACTATTCTCCTAGTCATGAAATCTCTTAGTTCTTTCTTTTTCTATTCTAGATCCTCCTCTTCTTGTTTCCTTCGTATCTGATCTTTTTCAATCCAGGTTTTTCCTAGCAAGATAGCAAATGCAACGCTATTCTCAACAAATTTAACGATCTCAAATTCTTCTTCTGTCAAAGTGCCATGAGAAATCATAGATGTCTGGGTAAGTCTTCCACATAGGGTTATCAGCTTTCCTCTAAATAATCCTATTCCTCCTAATGAAGGAACCATAGTAGGCTTTCCCAAAATTTCCCAAGTTCTTTCTATCATGATATTCACCTGTGTTTTCTCATCCAAGACACAATCTATGTCGAAGTCTCCTATTCTTGTTTCTATGTATTCTTTCTCTTTTAATATCTCTGATAAGTTGATATCTCTATGATCATTCAATGTTTCTTTCATCTGTAGTAATACAATCTCTGATTCTTTCTGGGGTTATATCATATCCTTATTTTCGTGGCTTGTCTCATAGTTTTCTTGTCTCATATTCATGTTTTCAACTTTTTCAATCATTCTAGGGAAATCCAAAACTTCATGGTCCATAGATTTATAACAAAGACAACTAGGACTTGTACTAGGGCATTCCTTGGCAAGATGTCTCGGTCTTCTGCAACTATATAAAAGAGTTAATCCTCTCTTTCTTTTAAATGATCCACAACCTTTCTTGTATTGCGCATTGGGATCACAATAACTAACCTACAAAAAATTCTTTCTAGGATCTTGCATCCATTTGTTAGTCCAAACATTCTTTCTATGCATAGGGATAACATACCTTTCATTATTTCTATCAGATCTATTCATATCAAATCTTCTTTCTTCTAGCTGTACCCTAGTTTTCAGAGTAGGACAAAATTTATCAAACATACCTAGATTCATTCTTCCGAAACAAATTTTTTTGCTTATCTTACCTTTCTTAGAGCACAAAGCTTCAAGATCTTACCTCTTTTTTTCAGATTGAAATTCTCTTCTTAGCACAGAGCTTCACAAGTCAAGTAGAAAACTGCACACTAAAGTAGCATATCTACGCACAAAGCTTTCTTTTCTTCAGTTCCCAACAATCACAGTTTCAGGTCCCAACAACATAACCATTTGTTGGCACAGAGGCAGACCCAGGGTTCAACGCTTCAACATAACACAAACAAAACCCTAACAACCAGCCCTTTCGGCAACACCTGTGAAGAAGATGAAGTCTCACCTGAGGTAGAGGCAGGGGTGGTTGCATGACTCAAATGTATGCAACGTAGCTGGGACACAGATCTGTGATTACTCCACTCTAACAAAGAACTTAACATTTAGAATTCATCAGTATTTAACCTTTATTCACATCATAGATCCAAACCCTAATTATATAAAAACACATTATTCAACCAGATCTAACACATCTAAGCACTTAACATATGGAAAGAGATCAGATCTAACATTCATTCACATCACTAAGCAATTAATCTATCATACCAGATTCATCTAAAAAATCATTATTGCACTAAGCTTAAATCATATGAACAATATAATAACCATAATGCACAAAGAAACCATAGCAGAGGATATACGTGGTTCACCCCAGTGTGGGGCTACGTCCACCAACTCTTCTCTTCTTTATTATCTTCTGTCAATCTTTTACAAGCATAGAGCCACAAGAACCTACTCCGCATAGGACAAGAGAACTGCACAGCTGACAAGATCCTCCTTCCCCACGATATGTTTAAGTGCAAATCCTTCTTACAATCACTTGCACTTAGCTCTGCAAGTCTTAACACACAGTATGTACAAAGCCTTTACAATCACATAGATAAAACTTTAGCACTTAGCATCTTCTCCTCTTCTTACATCGCCTAGATATCTATTTATACATTACAAAATGGGCCTAAACATGGGTAAACCCATGGGCCGACATCCCATACCCATTACATAAACCCTAATCCCAAAACAACCCTAAAAAGGGGCCCAATATCCTGTGATCTCTGCTTCGATTTGAGCTCTACCTTCGACTTGCCTGTCAAAGTCCCAAAAGTGGTCAAATGTGACCAAGGTTCTCCAAAACTTGGTTGAGGGCCAACATAAAGCAACTCCGAAATCGAGTCATAAAGCTTGTAAAGGTTCAATGGACCTAGTATGGTCCCGAAGACGCAACATGGGAGCATGAATATGCTATGCGGGCATAGTACCCACATCTTTTTGAAGATTTTGGAAATCTTGTTGTTTTTGTGTAAATAAGTCGCATTGAGGACAATGCAAAAATAAGGGGAGGGGATTGTAACACCCCAAAGCCGAGCCCCTGCTGAATTGTGATTATGTTTATAGGCTGGTGAGCCAAGTTTTTATAATCTAGAGGACTCAGATATTTATTAGGCTGAAGATCCAGATGCTAAGGCCAATGAGCCTAATTTTGTATATGTATATACTCACATCTTTAATAAAATTACATCGCTGCGTGTAGACCAACCACGAAGAAAGATTTATGGGGGACTAAGCTCCACTAGGTAGGGAAAGGGAAGGGGCTAAGTGTCTAGGAATAGGGGCTAAGCTAGAGGGCTTACCCCTAAAGGGATAATATTATATTATTATTTTCTAGAGGCTAAGGTTTGACATAACCTATGTTGTCCTAAGTTCTTGGGGAAAGGGAACGAGTACTAAGTGGAGCTCATGCAGCTTCGGGAAGACATGTGTCAACTTGGGCGCATGTAGTTTTTAGGTGGGAAAGTCAACTCATTAGGGGTTCCCTCACGAGGCTCGCGATCGTCGCCACTTTGCAAGTCTGCCATACTCCCCATTGATGCACGTACAGAGATAGAGAGAGCCTCGATACAACCAGCCATGGTCTCCATCGTCGATCTCTGCAACTTTTGAAACCTTCTCACCTGTGTTATGAAGCTAACCATTTTTCTTATGAAGCACAACACAACTGTGTAGTGTCTAAGCCATATCGTGCCTTAGCCTCTGCTATTGCTGTCCACGTTTTCTCTAGAATGATGTGTCTTGCTGTCATTACCAGAGCCCATACTGAATTTTTGCTGCGGTGGTTACCTGCTGGACTTAGGAGATGGATAGAAGAGGCAGGTTGTCAGGCCTGTGAGAAACTCTCTCCAGGATGAGAGAGTGTGCTTACGAAGTGAATTCTCCTCAAAGGAGTCCCGTAGAAACTACAATACTCTGAGACTTCTTGTCCAGCCTATTGATGAAGCCTTGGAAGGGAGGTGGACAACCGATGGACTTGTGATAGTGAAGGTGTACACTCCTGGTATGGGACATGCGTGTAGGAAATGAGGGTCTGTGGGCTGTGGGAGTAAGTGGCTCCTAGGAGAAAATCATTCCTGTTGATCTGTGTGAATTTCCTGTTGTCCTTGCCAAGACTAGGAATCCCTTGCCCGATGGAGTTTAGTCACAGCTCGGGGGTTACCCACTGCTGAGTGTGATGAGCAGTGTGGTCTAAGGATGGGAGGTTCGCGGGACTTCTGCACGTAGTTGGTGTTCATCTATTAAAATATAAGTACCAAATTGATGTTCTCTGTATGATGTGTATCTTGAAATCAAGTTATAATGTGGTTAGAATTCTCTGTGTATAATGCCTGTATCTTTTAATGTTATTTCCACATGAATAGTGTGTGAACAGAGTGCTATAAATATTTAAATTGCATTAGTTAGGTATGTATATAAATATATTTGGTATTAGAGATAGAAAATAAAAGATAAAGTTGATTGGGTAGCGTTACCCGACAGAGGTTGAGGGTCAGGGACGTTACCTAGTCCTTAAAGTTGCACTTGACCGTGAGAGGGAAAGCTAGGGAATCATCAAGTTATTGCAATGGTATTTTTATAAAGGTTTTGTGAATAGGATTTAGAAATGGTTGAAAGTTGGCTCAAGGATACAATAAAGATATAAGGCTCAATGTAAAAAGGAAAATAAAAATCTCACTGGCTTAGTAAATGACAGACACTTTGATAAATCAGATGGTAAAAGTAAATAAAGAAAGGAGTATATATGAGTATTCAATTTGTCCACTCACACATAGATTTCTCATTCCCAAATATCATCAAGAAATAAGAACATGGCACTTGAAAGAAATCTTAGTTATGAACAATTTAAACAACAAAATTTCAATGTATTACTCACAACCAAGATACCATATGCTTAGAAACATATAAAATGCATTCAAATAAGAAAAGAAAAACATAATAACATGCAAATAATTTTTGACCATCAAAATGCCTTTTCCATTTAGTGCCAATATGAAAATACTATCTTTGCCTCACAGAGGATTCTTTTTAGGAAAAATAGCCCTTGATTCCCCAACCGATCGACCACACTTCAGTCCTTTCAATGTCTATTTAAAACACAAAAATATTCCCGAAGATCCTATTTTTCAGATTATATTTTAAGATAGGATAATATCAACTAACTATTTCCTAGGAGAGAAATGTTCATACAAACACTTCTAATGCCTATAATATAGTCTTCTTAACAACTAATCCGAATATAGACTAGATGACAGTTGATGTAGCTTTACAAATCCCACAAAAAGAGGAATACTCTGCTGCTGAGTTGGTTCATCTGAGATACACAAAATTTCTATTTGAACGAAATACTGTTAACCAAAACTCTCAGCCTCACTATCTTGATAATATCCTCGAGCAATTCAAAAACTATGGCAGACTTTCATGGGGCTTTCATTGTATGATAATTGCAGAAGCTTTGGTGTCCCTCTGTTTTAATTTAGTTGTCAACTCCACATTATGCCAATACAATATTGTGTTTGATTCTCTTACCTCCTTTATTAAGGCCTTTTGATATTTCCTCTTCCTTTTGAGTTCTTGTATCTTTTCCTATTGTTTTTCATTCCATTTCTCTACAAATGACTTTTCTTTCCTCAACTTCCTAATAATACCCTGCAGCTCTTTTACCATGTCTTTCTCTTTTCTTTCTTCCACCCTGAACTCTGGATGTTCTTCTACTAGAGAAGGTAAGTTCAAATCTATGGAAGCTTGGGATTTGCTTAATTTAATTTCATATTTAGAGGACAACACAATGCTAAGATCGTCCTATTTAGTGCTTTATGATTCTCTAGTTTCTGGAACATTCTATAGCTGGTTTCTTTCTGGAAATGGATAATTTTTCTCATTATCAATTACATATGTGCCTTTGAGTGTAGATTCAATGACTAAAAATGACCTTGCGGTTTCCCTATTTACAGGTCTCCTTGAATATTGTGCAATTTGTTTTCCTTTCTCATGTTTTTTTCTCTATTCTTCATATTCCTCCTTTAACCTGTGTGAAGAAGATGCAAGGGTCTCTTTTTCAACCTCCTTCATAGTGTCTTCTGAATTGTCCTCAATAATAATAATGTTTTCCTTCTTGATGGAAGGATGAAACAAAGCCTTTGAATTCAACCTAAATTTGTTTTCAACCCTCGTAGAAGTTCTTTTAAGGTATTTAGATACAAGTTCCTTTTTGTTGCTTATTTTCTTACCCTTTGCAACCTTTTTTTCTAGTAGACTATTTCTTCTGCTTGGTTGGTATTTTGACTGGGCTTGCAGTATAGTATTTAGGTTCACCAGGTTCCTCCTTGATGTTTGGATCAGTTTGTACATCAATTTATTTATCAAGTTTCATTTTTTTTCCTTGATCTATAATGATCTTCTCAGTAGGTCTACTTCTAGGAAAATCTCCAATTGCATGCTGTGTCTGTAATTTCCTCTTACTAGCACGAGTCACACTGGCTGCAGGGGAACTTTCTTTCACCAAAGCATCAATGGCTTGAGAAGATTTTTTACCTTTTCCAGGTTTCTTTTCCCTAGCATTTTTGGACTTGGGTTCCTACTATTTAGGTTTTAGTGACTGAATTAACCAGTCCCAAGACATTTGAACTTCATTTAAAGAAAATATTACCATTGTTTTAATCAACCCTTGATGAAAAACAATTTTCTTTGTTGTTGCAGGATGTATCTGAATTATCTTAGACATCTTAGATAGGTTTTTCAATAAGAAATATGGCAGATTAAGAGGATAATCACCATTCACATGAATTAATAATCTAATATGATAAAGGTGAACTAGATAAAAACGACCTTCTCAAGTGATGTACCTATGAATGATCAATAGGGCAGTGTGCCATTCTTTTCTCACCTAACTGTGTCGGATTCCTTGGCTCCAATTGGGGTTTTGTATTTCTAGAATCAAGAACTGATTAACAAACTCCATTACTAGCATTTCTTTCTTCCACCATCTCTCTCCGTATACTGTTAACTTGCATGCTTTTTCTATGGAATGTTCTGTCACGTGCATGAAGAGTTTGCCCACCACTATTTTTAAGCCAACGGAATTCTGTGAAAATACCATGGAAATATGCTCATCATGACCCTGGAATGTTGAGAAGAAATTGAACCAACCTGCATCTTTAAACTTTTGTGCCATATGAGGAAAAAACTTCAAGTAATTTTGTCCCTTCTGGCTCTAACCTGTTTATTTGCCCACTCTTCTTTGGTGCCATGAAACTGATAAAAATTTGTGGAAGGATTTTGAGAATGTTTAGGTTTCAATCACCAGATTTTGAGGACTTTCGAAGTCTGAGAGTTATCCGTTTGCCTGCAAAGCATGCATGGAATAATAGACATGCTAAAAATAGATGGATTATGACTTCATACATGAGGAATAATAATCAGGAATTGTGATTCGATATCAAGGTGGCGAGTACAACCAAATCCTTCGAGTTAGTTGTCATCATTGAAAAACATGACATGATATAGATCATACACAGATATGTAGATCCTCTGGCAATGATTTTGTGCATTAAAACATGATCTCGGGAATGTGGCACATGAAAAACTATAAGTACTCATGGCGTTGGAAGAATAATGCTATTCTTGTAGTGCTCTTTCCACTTTGGAAAATTTGAAAATTTAAACGAGGGAAAAGGACATGTGATGTGATGGAAATAATCTATTATATCATATCCTAACTTTTAAATGCTTAAAAACATTTAAAATGTGCAGAAAAGAATAGAAGCATGCTTTCAAGCTAAAAAGGGCAGAAACAAAGTTTAACAAAAATCATGAAAAATGGGTAGAACAAGGATTAAGGATATCCAATAGTTAAAAACAAGGTTAGGGACTAACACTGGTGCCTTCTGGGGATAAATTTTCGCGGTGAAACTTTAAGAAATTGCTGACCAATGCCTTCATATTCTTTTTATTCCACTTTATTTCCCTGCTCTGTCATCTTTTATTCAAAACCACAAAACTGTAGAGAAGCAATTCCATTGGGTATATGAAGTCTTTATTTGATCTTAAACATACCAAAAGTAAAACCTACTGTACAAACTGAACTTTTTGATTGATTTTTAAAAGAAGCAATGTTTTAGAAATCTCCCATTTACTGGGCCTCCCAAAATCTCACTATCATCCAAATTGTGTAAGAGAAAGGTATTGTTGTTCATGACCTTTGCTATTTTAAAAGGACCATACCATAAATTATGAAACTTACCATGTTTAGATTTGTCCTCTCTTCTAGCATCCCACCTCAATTAAAGATCTCCCTCTTGAAAAATATCCTTCTTTGTCTTTTATCAAAAGTCGCTTTAACTTTGCTCTGATGAATGACAACTTTCTGATCCAACTTCTCTCTATTCTGTTGAACCTCAATGATTTGGAAAAATCTCCTTTGTATGTCATTGGGCTCTTCTAACTCCTCTTGTAGAAATTTTAGAACAAGTAAGCCCAATTGAGTTGGGAAAAAAACCTCTATTCCATACACCATTTGAAAATATTATGTCCCAATGGATTTCTTAGTACTGATCCGATCATCCCATAGGGAATTTTTTAATTTTGAATCCCATGACCTTTTATTTTTTGTGAGTAATTTTTTAATAATCCTTATGAGATTTTATTGGATGATTCCGCTAGCCCATTGCCTTGGGGATAATAAGGAGTGGAATGGACCAACTTGATGTTATATTTATTGGAAAATTCAACCATTAAATTGGATCTGAAGGCTTGACCATTGTTAGTAACCAACTTCTTAGGACAACCAAATCTAGAAAAAATATGCCCTTCAAGAAAATTCATGATTAACTTATCTGTTGCATTTCGGGTTGGGATTTCTTTGATCTACTTGGTAAAGTAATTGTAGGGTTTCAAAATAGTCCCTATTCTCACTCCATTAATTCAATAAAACCTTCACAATTTCTTCCATTTCACCTTCATATCACCTTCATATCACCTCCACATCATTACATTTACCTCATCATTGGGTTATAACTATGCTTTTCCAAAGTTTATCAATTCTTAACATTTTTAAGTGGATTTGTGGTTAAACTTTAGAAAATAATATGCTTATACTTATA
>JASDQU010104045.1:260551-278727 GCA_032191745.1 Picea mariana
CATTTATGAGTTTGTTATCATAGCTCTTGTATAAATAGGAGTGTTACCTCCTTCATTTGTAAGCTTGTAATCTTAGAATTAGAGAGAGTTGTAATCTTAGAGTTGGTTTGTAATGGAGATTTTGAAATAAAGAATCATACTTCGATTTTGCTTCTACATCTGAGTCTCCTTTGAAATGGTGTGCTTGTGGAGTTATGGAGGGCCCCCATGGCCTCACTTGCATGCTGATTTGCTTATTTTAGGTATAACTTAATTTATGTTTTGTTTGATTTCAGCTTTTAAAGTTTTGTTAAATGTTCTAATACTGGAAGGATCTTATTTGAAAGTGTTCTTGTAAGAGAACCGTAAGACCTCATACAATTATTAGATTTAGATTTGTTTCATTTCAGCTTTCAAAGTTTTTATTAGATGTTCTAATATTGGAGGAGATCCTAAAATTCAAGTGTTCTTGTAAGAGAACCTTAGGATCTCGATGAATGTTAGATCTAGGTTTGTTTAGTTGTTGGAAGAGATCTTGTTGAATATGTTCTTGTAAAAGAACCAAAGATCTTAGACAAATTAGAAATCTTTCTAGACCTATAGGTGGCACTTCTAAGTTTACCTTCCTAGGTTGACATTCAATGAACTCTGATTGACATCATCAATTAGAACTAAACAGTAATCTATGGCTGTGAGTATCCATTTGTGTTGTCCAGAAGATGAAGGATGGATTTATCCAATGAAGTCTAGGCCCCACTATTGAAAAGGTCCATGATCAATGACATGTTTTAAAGGTAGAGACATAAGTTTCTATTTCCATGCAAACTTTTGACATGGTTCACATGTCCTCACTTGAGAAAATATATTAGAAAACAATACAGACCAGTAGTAGCCTACTCTTAATATTTTGAAAGCAGTGGCTTTCCAATGGTGATGTCCCCCACAAACTCCCTTGTGTAAATCACATAAAATATGTTTTTCTTCTTCCTCATCAACACATCTCAACATAATTCCATTAGGATCTTTCCAAAACAAGGTTTGATTGACAATGCAATACTTCACTGATTTCAGTTTAAGTGATCTAAACTTGGATTTTTCTAAATCAGGAGGAGATTAAAGATTTAACAAAAAATAAATAATGTCTTTGTACCATGGTGAAGAAGAATATCTGCTACTCACCTGTGAACCAGTTTCCTCAACCTGAAATGTTGAATTCATTGATTTGCTGGAGAAATGATGTAATCCAATTGCTCTACAATTTGACTCTATCATCAATTTTGCAAGGCCTTGTCCCTTTATTAACTGAGTTTGATTTATGGTCAAGTTGTATTCCATAATTTTAGTTATCCATTTCCCCCTTTTTCCTTCACAATCTGGTTGGACTAAAATTTTCTTAACTGCACTATTTGGAACATATGCAATAATTTCCGAATGTAGGACATACACTCTAAAATATTTTAAAGATTTCATCGAAGCATATGCCTGCTGCTCCATAATATCATATTTTAATTCAGAATCCCTAAGAGTATTACTGAAGAAAGAGATAGGTTGTTCATACCCTTGGTCATTCCTTTGTAAGTGAAAAATAACTATAGTGTCTTCAGATGCAAATGAAAAAAATAAAAAACTCCTTAGAGTAATTAGGGATGATGAGGACAGGTGCCCTAATTAAAGCCTACTTAATCTTTTCAAATGATTCCTTTGCTTCTGGTATCCATTTAATCTCTGTTTGAGGATCCATGTGACGTGCCACATACCACTAGAAGCGGCATGAATTATACTATCCATCCATGGGTGTTGTATCTGCATGTGTAATTTCCTTCATGTCTATCTACTTCAATCAACTGTGGGGTCCAAAATCCAATGGATAGGGTTGATATAAATTACTACAACCAATGAATAGGGTTGACATCAATGACAAAAACCAATATTCCAACAATCTCCCCCTTTTTCATTGATGGAAACACTCATGCTCCCCCTGTCCTCGTGCTCCTGGTTTCTCTTCCCCTTTGACATCAATGGAAAAGGGTGGGGCTGCTCCCCCTGAGTTTAATGGAAAAAAGGTAACTCTCTTCTTTGGGACTGCTCCCCCTGAACATTTATCACTTAATAACACTTCATTTTTATGGTCTCTTTCTTCATTGGAGATTTTTCGTGGATCTAGGATGTATATGTTACTTGGTCTTCTTGTTGCAGTTGCAACCAATCTTCCTGAAGCTTCTTCTTTGATTTTTCATATTTTTGAGTCAAACGTGAGAGTATATCCTTGATCACACATTTTACTAACACTGAGTAGATTATGCTTCAAGTCTTCAACCAATAGGACATTCTTTTCTTTTACATTTTTGCTTCCAATCTCTACTATACCTTTTCCAAGTATTTTGGCAGATGAGTCATCTCCAAATGCAACATTTCCACCCTTTCTCTTCAAGCTGATGAATCTGTCTTGATCTTCGGTCATGTGTGAAGAACATCCACTGTCTATGTACCATTGATCTTCTTTACATTCTTCAGCGGTCAATTCTATTCGACAATTTTCATTGTTTGGAATCTCTTTCCTTCTCCATACTGTGGTTGGCATAGGGACATTTGGCATATGAGCATCTTCATTCATATATCTGCAATTTTGTGCTTTGTGACCAAGATAATTACATTTATAGCATACAATATTTTTTTCCATCAATGGGGAAAATGAATTATAACTTTTGTAGACAAATCCACGATTGTTTCCATATCTTCTATTTACACCATTCATGTTTCTTGCATAGTTGTTCTTTTCATTGATTCTGCAATTAATTGCCTTATGTCCAAAATTTTTGCTTGTATAACAATGACCAAGAAATAAATTTTTATACCTGGGAGTAAGTGACCTTCTTTGTGATGTAGTCCATATGGGTTCATGATCTACTCTTCTGTAGTTTCCTTCATACTGATTGAAGCTTCTTTGATTCCTGAAGGTAGGAGGTCTTCTTAGATATTCATCTCTTTTGTAATCATTCCTTCTTTTTGGTATCCTGGTGCACTTCTCATCAACTATTTGTGTAGAGATTTCTTCAACCTTCTTGTTGGTATTTGCATTTTCTTTGTATGAAGTTTCACCCATGCATCCAATATGTGTTAAGTCTTTTGGCACTTGAGAGTTTCTTAAGATCTTCCTCAATGAGACAACTTCTTGTTCAAGTTTCTCACAATCTTATTCTTTCTTCATAATTTGGACATTCCTTACTTCTCCTATTCTTCTTGCTTCTCTGAGTAGAGTTTTCAAGGAAATGGTTTCTTCTCTTAGTTTACAAAGTCTTCTAATTGTTTCTTCAAGATTTCAATTGTCTTTTCACAACTACCCAATTCACTTCTTAGTTTTCTATGCGTGTTTTTGAGCTTGCTATTTTCAATCTCAACATGCTTCATTTTTTTTAAGATTATCATCTTCTTGTTGAATCATTTATGCTTCATGATTTTCTTCTTCTTCATTGGAATTTTCTTCTTCAGTATCATCTCTTTCAATCCGTGGATAAGGACATTTAAATTCAACATTTCCTACTCCTTCACAATTAAAGAAAAAAAACTCACCTCTATTAGCTTCTTTGAAATATGAAATGTTGTAATTTGCTTCAACTAATTCTTCTTCTTCTGCTTCTTACCTTGCATAAAGGTCCTGTAGCTTGTCCCAAAGCTCTTTTGCTGATGCACATGATCACACCTTGAATTTCACTGAATCTGTCAATCCATCCACGATGGTATATATTGCCAATTTGTTGTTCCTTCTTGCTTCCTCTTGAGCTGTAGTCTTTGGTTTCAGACTGAGTTACCTTCAATACAGTTTAACCATTGGAAGGAAGATCCTAAGCATAAATGGAAGACAACATTTCAAATGGGATTACACCATTTTATGGAAGAAATTTTGAATACTGGAGTAACAGAATGGAAACTTACTTGAAATCTCTTGGGGTAGATGTTTGGTTCTTAGTTTCTTTAGGATACAAGGCTTGGAAGAAACCAAAGACTTCATCTCAAGAGGAAGCAAGAAGGAACAAAAAATTGGCAATAGATACCCTCCTAGATGGATTGATAGATTTAGTGAAATCCAAGGTGGGATCATGTGCATAAAAAAATGATCCTTGGGACAAGCTACAAGACCTTTATGCAAGGGAGGAAGTAGAAGAAGAAGAAGAAGAAGTTGAAGAAAATTACAACATCTCATATTTCAAAGAAGCCAATAAAGGTGAGTTTGTTTTCTTTAATTGTGAAGGAGTAGGACATGTTGAATTTAAATGTCCTTATCCAAGGATTGAAAGAGATGATACTGAAGAAGATGATAATCTTAACAAGAAGATGATAATCTTAAAAAAATGAAGCATGTTGAGATTGAAAATAGCAATATCAAAAACACACATAGAAAACTAAGAAGTGAATTGGGTAGTTGTGAAAATACAATTGAAATCTTGAAGAAACAATTAGAAGAATTTGAGAAACTAAGAGAAGAAACCATTTCCTTGAAAACTCTACTCGAAGAAGCAAAAAAAATAGGAGAAGTAAGGAATGTCCAAATGATGAAGAAAGAAGAAGATTGTGAGAAATTTGAACAAGAAGTTGTCTCATTTAGGAAGAGCTTAAGAAACTCTCAAGTGCCAAAAGACTTAACACATCTTGGATGCATGGGTGAAACTTCATACAAATAATATGCAAATACCAACAAGAAGGTTGAAGAAATATCTACACAAACAATTGATGAGAAGTGGACCGGGATACCAGAAAGAAGGAGTGATTACAAAAGAGATGAATATCCAAGAAGACCTCCTACCTTTAGGAATCAAAGAAGCTTCAATCAGTATGAAAGAAACTACAGAAGAGTATATCATGAAACCAGATGGAATACATCACAAAGAAGGTCACTTACTCCCAGGTATAAAAAATTCTTTCTTGGTCATTGTTATACTTGCAAAATATTTTGACATAAGGAAATTAATTTCAGAATCAATGAAAGGAGCAACTATGCAAGAAAAA
This sequence comes from Picea mariana, assembly GCA_032191745.1. Lineage (NCBI taxonomy): Eukaryota > Viridiplantae > Streptophyta > Pinopsida > Pinales > Pinaceae > Picea > Picea mariana. The sequence continues at coordinate 265,535 of JASDQU010104045.1, forward strand.
TGGATGGTGTAAATAGAATATATGGAAACAATCATGGATTTGTCAACATAATTTATAATTCATTTCCCCCATTGATGGACAAAAATATTGTATATTACAAATGTAATTACCTTGGTCATAAAGAAAAATATTGTAGATATATGAATGAATATACTCCTATGCCAAATGTCCTTATGCCAACCACAATATGGAGAAGGAAAGAGATTCCAAACAATGAAAATTGTCGAAAACATTGACCACCGAAGAATGTAAAGAAGAATATGAATGGTACATATACAGTGGATGTTCTTCACACATGATCGGGGATCAAGACAAATTCATAAGCTTGAAGAGAAAGGGTGGAAAATTTGTATTTGGAGATGACTCATCTGCCAAAATACCTGGAAAATGTGTAGTAGATATTCAAAGAAAAAATGTAAAAGCAAAGAATGTCCTATTGGTTGAAGACTTGAAGCATAATCTACTTAGTGTTAGTAAAATGTGTGATCAAGGATATACTCTCATGTTTGACTCACAAAGATGAAAAATCAAAGAAGAAGGTTCAAGAAGATTGATTGCAACTGCAACAAGAAGACCAAGTAACATATACGTCCTAGATCCACGAAAAAGCTCCAAGGAAGAAAAATACCATAAAAATGAAGTGTTATTAAGTGCTATATGTTCAGGGGGAGCAACCCAAAGAAGAGAGTTACCTTTTGCCATTAAACTCAGGGGGAATAGCCCCACCCTTTTCCATTGATGTCAAAGGGGGAGAGAAACCAGGAGTATGAGGACATGGGGAGCATGAGTGTTTCCATCAATGACAAAGGGGGAGATTGTTGGAAGATAGGTTGTTGTCATTGATGTCAACCCTAGTCATTGGTTGTAGTCATTGATGTCAACCCTAGCCATTGGATTTTGGACCCCATAGTTGATAGAAGTATATAGACATGAAGGAAATTACACATGTAGATACAAAACCCATGTATGGATAGTATAAGTCATGCCGCTTCCGGTGGTATGTGGCATGTCATGTGGATCCTCACGATTGAGGAGAAATTAATTTTTGAAGATGACAATGTAAATTGAAGTAGAAACTACATGTCGGACCTAATGTTAAAAGGAAGTGACATAAAGAGTATAAATACATATAATTATACATTCGTTTTATACACACCATGTTTTTAATGAACAAGGAGATATAAGTCTAATTTCATAGGAAATCTGAAGTAAAGAAGGCCGAATTTCAAGGGAGGATGAAGTCTCTTGGTGATGTGTTCTAAAGTATGTTATTTATAGGTCATATTACCATTTTCACTATAAATTTGATTCTAAAACGATTTAAATGGTGAAATTTAGAGGTTATTGAGAAGACATGTATAGGTACCTGTGGTAAAAATTTCAGCTCTTCATTTGCTATAAGTTTGGAAATACACTCTGTGGAAGATAGGGTTTTTGACTAGTCCTGTATCTATTCATAAACAAGTTTTCGAGGTAAAACAATCATAACTTCTTCATAGATTATCCAAATGAAGTGAGCTAAATTGAATTGGAAAGAGTACGAGATGTAGTTTCCTGTGTACAAATTTCAGAATCTTGTGTTAAATATTGAGCGTGGGGTATTCTGTTCAAGTGCGCTCTCCTGAATAAACCATAATTGAATAAGGTCTACCATTTTCTCTATGACTCCTTTTTTGGGAGGATTCAAGGAGTGAAACTTGGAGGAGTTTCAGAGAATACATTGAGTAATATTATCCATAGGATCATAGTATTCAAAGAAGTGAAGAATTGCAGAAGTTGAATAAGTCTCAGGAAGAATTATTAGGTTCTATGTGATGGTTAGTTGATGGTGATGATTTAACGTAAAGTTTTATCATCTTTCATATATTCTTGGGTGGAAGGAAGGGGCAAGGATGGAGAGGTCAAACCTCTATTGATATTGGAGGATTGTATCTTCCTTTTGGAGGTTTATCCCTCCCTTTATATTTGGAAGTTGTAGATTCCCTTGGAAGTCATTACTTCCCTTGAACAATAACTATTGATTATTTCTCATATATTGTGCATGGTGTATTGTGGTGCACTGGTGTAAATCTTCTACTATTGTTCATTGCTCATTGGATATAATTGAATATATAATCTGGTTGAAGTATGAGTTGATTTTTTTTGAAATTGTACTTGATATTGATTCACCCCCCTCTCAGTATCAACAATCTTTGCATATTTCTTCAACATATTAGTAATATGCTTGATGATTTCTGCAAAATTTGGTACAAATCTTCTTAAGAAATTGATTTTACCTATGAAAGATTGGATAGATTTCTTATTCCTTGGGATGTTTATCTATTGAATGGCCTTTACCCTTTCAGGATCTGTCTTGATTCCTTCTGGGGAAACAATATGTCCTAAGAGTTTTCCTTCTTCCATGGCAAAGTGATATTTTTTAGGATTTAATTATATATAATACCTCCTACATTTTTCAAATGTTTGTTTCAAATGCTACAAGTGTTCATCATTGGAGTTTGAGAACACAACAATATCATCAAGATAAATAACCATAAATTTTTCTTTCTGGCCAATGAATGCGATGTCCATAGCTCTCTGAAATGTTGCTCCTGCATTCATGAGTCCAAAAGACATCTTTTCATACATGAAAGTGTCATAGGGAGTAGTAAAAGTTGTCTTCTTCTTATCTTCTTCCATCACGAATATATGATTATATATTGAATAGCCATCGAGCATAGGTATTCTTTTGGCCCCTACCACTCTTTGTAGAATATGATCCATTTTGGGTAATGTATAATTTTCCTTTAGAGAACACCTATTCGGATTTCTGAAGTATACACAAAGCCTTATCTCTCCATTCTTTTTCTTGACAGGTACTAGATTTTCTACCCATTCTGAGTAGAAAATCAACATAATTTTATACCATTGATTTGATACACATTCTGAGTAGCAAATCAATGGTACTATAATTTTATCATTCAACAACCTTTTCAATTCTTTTTCAATTATAGGTAGCAACAATGGATTGAATTGTCTATATTTTTGCTTATAAGGTTTGGATCCAAGATTTAAAGGAATCTTATGCTGCATAATATCTGTATCAAAAACCTTAAGTTCTTTATAAGACCAAGAAAAAACATCTGAAAACTATTTCATCAAATTGACATACCTGTCTCTCTGTTTTTCTGGCAATTTCCTAGATAATTTCACCATTCTAGGATTTGAGTCTGGACTGATATCACAATCTACCACTTCAACCTCCTCTGTTTGGATAAGATAATTTTTTGAAACATCATTATGGTCAAATAATATCTCAAGGGGAACCAGGCCCTTTGGAAAATTATTTGTTTTTAATTCAATGATTTTATGGCCAACAATACTGTCTTGAAGGATATTAGCAGCATGAACTCCCACATCATCATTTTCATTATCCTAGTCTATTGAGATAGTAGAAAACTCATCAATGGTCTCCAAAAACCTTTTAATCGCCTGATCATATTTAAATACTTGCCATTTTTTTCATGTTATTTGGTATAGAGGGTATGTGTCTTACCTCAATTTCAAATCTTAAATTGGGAAATATTGGAGTTCTGAAATTACTGGCTGCCAGTGCTAGAGAATTTGTCTGCTGATTCAAGTTTCTGTGTATAAAAGTGATGTTGAAGGCCAAAAATAAATTATCAAGAAAATCCCACACTTCATTCCTGTACTTCTTTAACCTCTTCTATTTGGTCTGATAAATATTTTTTATTTGATGGATGATAAGCTCAGAATCTCCAAAAACATAAATTTTGTCAATACCCATATTTTTAGTAGCTTTCAATCCCACCGGAAGAGATTCATATTCACTGATATTGTTGGTTGTATAAAATTCCAATTTGTATGATAGAAGAATGACTTCCTTGGCAAGAGAAATAAAAACAATCTCATCCCCAGAGCCTTCTTTAGAACAAGCCCCATCAAAGAACATTTTTCGTATTGAGTTTTCTGTATTTTCTTCAGCTGTAGGTATGATTTTCCTGATTGATGTTTCAACTATCTGGTCACCAATGTGGAAAATGGAAGAACCAAGTTCATCTTCAACAACATATATAGGATGATTGCTAGGATTTTCATGATCACTTACCAGGTAAGCCAACCTCACTTCTGTGTACAGTCTTCGATGCTCAACACCAAACAAAGGTATAATAACATAATTGAGGTCCATTTGTAGTGTACCTGCTACTTTCTTAGCCCATGATCTTGACAATAACATCCCAAATTTAGGATTTATATCAGCCACAATCACATCCGACACCATACTTTTCATAGGTAACTGAGATAAAGTAACAACCATGTCTTTAATGACTCCCAGACATTTAACCTTTCTAGAATCAAATGAATATAGGTCTAGATAAGGATTAGTGATGTCTAAACCTAACTCATCCATTACCACCTTTGGCATGACATTGTGTGAAGCTCCTGAATCCATTAAACAATTATGCAATATTTTTTCATGAATGTTCAGGGATATGTAGAAAGGAGGAGAAGCATTAGACATATCTTCAATATGTGTCCCAATGGTTATGGTAGGATTTTCATCTTCAAGATTTATGGTATCTGAAAAAGTAACATGAGCATGAGGTTGCAATGCTTTCAGGACATATTTTCTAAATGGATCAGTTTTCATGAATTCTACCAGAGGTATGGGGATTTTGATTTTATTAATTTCATTTTCCAAAATGAAAGAAGAAACCTACTTCTCAGATTCCTTCACCTTTGTAGTGATAACCTTGACAGGTTGTTTTTGTTGCTGATCAATTTTAACCCCAGAACCTTCTTTACTGAACCCTGATTTGACTAGAGCATTTGTATTTTTGGTTTGAACATGTATATCTTCTTTTGATCCATTTGATCTAGACCTAAGATCATACTTTTTCCTTTTAGGTTCCTTCTGGGAAATCTCTTCAACATATTCTTCCTCAAAATGATTCAGTATAAGATCAATCTCATAATTTTGTTGTGTTAGATGAGTAGGAGATAATTTTGTATCATTTAAATGAACTGTGGAATCTTCCTCAATGTCATCAATTTCCTTAACTTTTTCCACTGCATTATTTTGAAAAGGAGGAAAAACCTTCTGATCCTCTTGATTTCTCCTTTCCCTGGGAAAAAATTGAGGAACATTGTTAGGCCTTCTGAACTGACTGGGATTTTTGTATCCTCCTTCCTGTGTAGGTCTGCCAGGCTATTTTTTTTCCCATCTTCATCCTGGCCATTTCAGATGTCAATGTTTTCAACATTTTGACCATTTCAACAATCTTGGAGTCAGATGTTGTATGAGAAGAAGAGGGAAGTTCTTCTCTCTATTTTTTTTTGTCTCTATCACCCCTTGATTTAAATTTATTTGCTGCCAGTATATTGGATTCTACTTCAATGGCTGCTTGCTGCATCAAAATCAGAGTAACATACCTTCTTTCTATCAACAACAAAGAAAACTCAACATCAAATGCATTGGAAAAAGCAATTTTGGCTGATGTCTCTGTGGGTTTTATTTCATCTGGAATTTTACTATACATTTTATTAAATCTTTTGGTAAAATCAGATACAGATTCTCCTTGTTTTCTTTTCAAAGCACCAAACTCAATGATATAATACAAGTAATATTTGTTATCTCCCTAGTGTCTCAAAAAGGTATCATCCAATGCATCAATATCATCAATGGAATTAGGAGGTATAATTCTAAACCATTTCCTTGCTTCTCCATCTAAACTTTGCACAAAAAGTCTCATCCAAGCATCTGCATGCTTCACATTAAAATTATATGCAAAACTATAGAAAGAGTTTAAGTGTTCTTCAGCAGTGACTTCCCCCTCTCCATTGAATCTTGGCAAATACTTCATAAAATCATTAGGTGGGAAGGCATACATTACTTGTGGTAAATTTAATGGTGCATATCCGGCTGCAACAATTGCATCCATTCTATTTACAACCATATTTATCACAATGGGTGCTTGAACTGTAGGAATATGCAAAACTTGTGATTTAGAAAGAGAAACATTTTCTTGGGTAGAACAACTTAGTTGGGCTGATATGATTTTTTGATATTCAACTGATGAAATAAGAGGTTTCCTTTCTAAATAAGGATAGGATGAAGGTTCCAGAAACAAAGGATTTTCGAAGGAATAATAATTTGGTTTAACTTCTTCAGAAGAACTAGATTGGGGTGATGATGATAAGAGTGTATCAAGTTCACTTTTAGTATCTTTGGGAAAATCATTCAAAGCTTCAACTATGAATAAGGTATTTTTTTTTTCTTCTTCAATGGGATCAATAAATAATTTCCATTGCTTTAGATTCAATTCAGAGATAGTTGAGGGAAAGGATACAACCGAAGGTTGAAAAATAGGATTTGTTTCAATTTCAGGTACAATTTATTCAATTGGAGGGATATTAACAGGTCCAAAAGACTGTCCTTGAGTACTTGTAGAAGAATATTTATCTTTTGAAGAAGATGACTGTCATGACGTATTTTTAGATTTTCTCGATAACTTTTTAGGATCAGACACTGTTGGAATAGGCTTAGGATTTGGTTTTTTTCTGGTCACTTGTTTATTTGTGGATGATGATAAAGTTGGAGGAGTTTTAAGTCCTTTACCTTCTCTTTTAGGAGCCATAATTACTGCAGAGGAGTCATCGGGTGAAAAATACACAGTCTCATATAAATGTCCAAATTCTTGTCAACCATCAAGATTTAGATCTGATCTTTGTCATTCGCTCAGGGAAAATGTCTTCGTTCCTTCATCCGAGGAAACGATGCCAAAATATGTTAGTACCTAAAGTTTCACTTGAATGTGAGAGGGAAAGCTAGGGCATCATCAAGTTATTGCAATGGTATTTTTATAAAAGTTTTGTGAATATGATTTATAAATGGTTTAAATTTGGATCAAGGATACAATAAAGATATGAGGATCAATGTAAAAAGGAAAATAAACATCTCACTGGCTTAGTAAATGACAGACACTTTGATAAATCAGATGGTAAAAGTAAATAAAGAAAGGAATATATAGGAGTATTCAATTTGTCCACTCACACATAGATTTCTCATTCCTAAATATCATTAAGAAATAAGAACATGGTACTTGAAAGCAATCTTAGTTATGAACAATTTAAAAAACAAAATTTTCATTGTATTACTCACAACCAAGATATCGTATGCTTAGCAAAAGATAAAATGCATTCAAATAAGAAAAAGAAAAAGATAATAACATGAAAAGAATTTCTGACCATCAAAATGCCTTTTCCATTAATTTTCATTGTATTACTCACAACCAAGATATCATATGCTTAGCAAAAGATAAAATGCATTCAAATAAGAAAAAGAAAAAGATAATAACATGAAAAGAATTTCTGACCATCAAAATGCCTTTTCCATTTAGTGCTAATATGAAAATATTGTCTTTGCCCCACAGAGGAGTATTTTTACAAAAAATAGACCTTGATTCCCTATTCGATCAACCACACTTCAGTCCTTTCAATGCCTATTTAAAACACAAAAATGTTCTTGAAGATCCTATTTTTCAGATTACAGTTTAAGATAGGATAATATCAACTGACTATTTCCTAGGAGAGAAATGTTCATACGAACACTTCTAATGCCTATAATATAGTCTTCTTAACAACTAATCCGAATATAGACTAGATGACAGTTGATGTAACTTTACAATTCCCACAAAAAGAGGAATACTCTGCTGCTGAGCTGGTTCATCTGAGATACAAAAAAGTTATATTTGAACAAAATATTGTTAACCAAAATGCTCAGCCTCACTAACTTGATAATATCCTCGACCAATTCAAAAACTGTGGCAGACTTTCCTGGGGATTTCATTGTATGATAATTGCAGAAGCTCTGGTGTCCCTATGTTTTAGTTTAGTTGTCAACACCACATTATGCCAGTACAATCTTATTTTTGATTCTCTTACCTCCTTCATCAGGGCCTTTTGATCTTTCCTCTTCCTTTTGAGTTCTTGTATATTTTCTTGTAGTTTTTCATTCCATTGCTATACAAAGGAATTTTCTTTCCTCAACTTCCTAATAATACCCTGCAGCTCTTTTACCTTGTCTTTTTCTTTTCTTGCTTCCACCCTGAACTCTGGATGTTCTTATACTGGAGCAGGTAAGTTCAAATATATGGAAGCTTGGTGTTTCCTTAATTTAATTTCATATTTAGAGGTCAAACCAGTGCTAATATCCTCTTCTTCAGTGCTTTCTAATTCTTTGGTTTCTAGAACATCCTGAAGCTGGTTTATTTCTGGAAAGGAATCATTTTTCTCATCATCAATTACATATGTGCCTTTGAGTGTAGATTCAGTGACTGAAAATGACCTTGTGGTTACCCAAGTTACAGGTCTCCTTGAATATTGTGCAATTTGTTTTCATTTATCATGTTTTTCCCTCTATTCTTCAGATTCATCCTTTAACTTGTGTTAAGAAGATGCAAGGGTCTCTTTTACAACCTCCTTCATAGTGTCTTCTAAATTGTCCTGAATAATAATAAGGTTTTCCTTTTTGATGGAAGGATGAAACATAGCCTTTGAATTCAACCTAAATTTGTTTGCAGCCCTGGTAGAAGTTCTTTTAAGGTATTTAGATATAGATTCCTTCTTCTTGCTAACTTTCTTACCCTTTGCAACCTTTTTTCTAGTAGACTGTTTCTTCTGCTTGGTTGGTCTTTTGACTGGGCTTGCAGTATAGTACTTAGGTTCATCAGGTTCCTCCTTGATGTCTGGATCAGTTTGTGCATCAATCTATTTATCAAGTTTGATTTTTTTTCCTCGACCTGTAGTGATATTCTCATTAGATCTACTTTTAGGAAAATATCCAATTGCATGCTGTGTCTATAATTTCCTCTTACTAGCATGAGTCACCCTGGCTGCAGGGGAGATTTCTTTCACCAAAGCATCAATGGATTGAGAGGCTTTTTTACCTTTTCCAAGTTTCTTTTCCCTAGTAGTTTTGGACTTGGGTTCTTTCTGTTTAGGTTTTAGTGACTGAATTAACCAGTCCCAAGACATTTGAACTTCATTTAAAGAAAATATTACCATTGTTTTAATCCACCCTTGATGAAAAAGAATTTTCTTAGCTATTGCAGGATGTGTCTGAATTCTCTTAGATATATTAGATAGGTTTTTCAATAAGAAATAGGGCAGATTAAGAGGATAATCACCATTCACATGGATTAATAATCTAATATGATAAAGGTGAACTAGAGAAAAATGACCTTCGCAGGTGATGTACATGTGAATGATCAACAAGGTGGTGTGCCATTCTTTTCTCACCCAACTGTGTGGGATGCCTTGGCTCCAATTGGGGTTTTGTATTTCTGGAATCAAGAATTGATTAACAAACTCCATTACTAACGTTTCTTTCTTTCACCATCTCTCTCCTTATACAGGTAACTTTCATGCTTTTTCTATGGAATGTTCTATCACGTACATGAGGAGTTTACCCACCACTGTTTTGAAGTCATCGAAATTCTATGCAAAGATCAGGGAAATATGATCATCATGAACCTGGAATGTTGAGAAGAAATCGAACTAGCCTGCATCTTTAAACTTTTGTGCCATCTAAGGAAAAGCTTCAAGTAATTCTGTCCCTTTTGGCTCTAACCTGGTTATTTGGCCACTCTTCTTTGGTGCCATGATACTGATAAAATTATGTGGAAGGTTTATGAGAATGTCTAGGTTTCAATCACCAACTTTTGAGGACTGTCGAAGTCTGAGAGTTATCTGTTTACCTGCAGAGCATACATGGAGTAATAGAAATACTAAAAATAGATAGATTATGACTTCATACATGGGGAATAATAATCGAGAATTGTGATTCGATATCAAGGTGGCAAGTACAACCCGATCCTTCGAGTTAGTTGTCATCATTGAAAAAAATGACCCAATATAAATCATACACAGATATGTAGATCCTATGGCATTGATTTCAGGCATTAAAACACGATCTCGGGAATGTGGCGCATGCATAACTATAATTAATCCTGGCGCTGCAAGAATAGTGCTATTCTTGTAGCGCTCTTTCCACTTTGGAAAATTTGAAAATTTAAACGAGGGAAAAGGACACATGATGTGATGGAAAGAATCTATTATATCATATCCTAACTTTTAAATACTTAAAAACATTTAAAATGTGCAGAAAAGAATAGAAGCATGCTTTCAAGCTAAAAAGGGCAGAAACAAAGTTTAACAAAAATCATGAAAAAGGGGTAGAACAGGGATTAAGGATATCCAATAGTCAAAAACAAGGTTAGGGACTAATAGTTACCATTGGGACAAATATGATAAAGGAAATGGAACAACAAGTAAATCAGATTAGACAAAATCTGAAGATAGCCCAGGATAGACAAACGAGCTATGCAGACATGAAAAGGACTCCTATAGAGTTCAAAGCAGGGGATCATGTGTATCTTCGAGTTAGACCCAGGAAAATATCTTTGAGGATGGGAGCTTGTGCTAATATGGCACCTCGATATTGTGGACCCTTTGAAGTTTTGGATAGAGTGGGACCAGTAGCCTATCGGCTAGCAATTCCTCCTACTGTGAAGGCACATAATGTTTTCCATGTTTCTTTATTAAAGAAGTATGTACATGATTCTAATCATATTATTGACTGGTCTGTGATTTAGGTGGAACCCAAGAGATAATTCCTGCCTGAACCTCAATGCATAATATATAGGAAGGAAACCCCACTCAAGAACAAAACCATTACACAGGTCGAGGTGCAGTGGAAACACTTTGACCCATATGAGGCTACATGGGAAATGGAGGATTCCATGAAACATGCATATCCATTTTTGTTTACTTCTGTACATACATAGCACATTGACAGATAGAACATCGAGGATGATGTTCCTTTAAGGGGGAGGGGATTGTAATACCTCTGTTTCCCCCAATTTGTAAATATAACTATAAATGGACAAGAGACTATGGCAGACTAAATATGTGTGAATGTTTGATTTGATGAACTTTTGTATAAAAGGGTCAATGTATGAATTTTCTGTTATTAATAGAAATTGGATATGTGTTGCACAATTTATGAAAGTGGGGAGTTTTCAAGATAGACCATGTATGCTATGAGAGAGATGGTGAGGGAAACCAAGAATGGTTGAGATGAACCTCACAAAGCTATTAATTATTGGATGTAATTGCTCAATAATCTTTTGACCCAGAAATGAATTACCAGTCATGATGGTAGTTGGAAGGCCTCCTCAAGAGTTAATGAGGATATGGTGTAGGGTACCCATCTGTAAGGTTTCCAGGCATGACCACGAGTCGAGGATTCAGACCCACACAACCTTGCCGAGGAAGGCAAGAAATGAAGTAATTCGGGGGATAGAGGCGGATCTGCAAGGAAGCGCAAGAGAAGAGAGCATGTTTCGACTCTAAAGTTGAGAGAAAAGATGAGAAGCAAGCTCATTTTGGATGTAAGAATCCATGGGAAGGGTCTCGCTACAAGTTGATAAACAAGGTTGACGAGTGACTGAGAAAGTGCTTGCGCAGACCTCCTTGCTTGGTGTAGAGAAAACTAGTTGCCAAGATCTTGTGGGAGGAGGAGAGTAACCTCTATCCATGACTGTCGTGGAGCAAGGAGAAAGAATATCTCTCAAAGCATCATGGTCTAGCTCGGGGGTGGCCAGTGGTAAATTCGTCAGGAGTTCCTGTGCCTATGGTTGAGTAGAAACATAAACCCATTTTATAATTCACTTCACATTTTCCAGTTCTAATAAGTATTTTTATACTTTGTGTAATACATTGGATGCGATGATTGAATGTCTATGTTTATGGTTAAGTTTTGCAGTGTTTGAAAAGTTATTAGAAATGCTCATTTTCTTCTGTAAACTGTTGTATTTACATGGTATTCGATTTACCTAAGTTTATCCACTAGAGAGTTATGGGATGTGAATCTGCATGAAAGTCGAGGTAGGATTAACTAAAACGTCTAAGTCTTGCCGATTTTTTGAGTTTACCTTAGCGAGAATGTCGAGTTCAACTCTGTGGGAGAAGGACATTTCCTTCAAACCTTCTACCCATATGACCGAGGGATCATTCCCATGGCATTAATCAAGTCTCGACTAAGATATATATGTAGCTTGGAGCCTCAATATGATCCCATATGACCTAGGGTTGAAAAACCCTCGCTAAGCTCGAAAGGAGTGAAGCTACATTGGATTCGAGACTTTGGGAATTATGACTCCAAAACCCTCGAAAATAGTTGAAGCCTAGAGTTGTGAATTGATGAGGTCCATGGATCTAGGAATCTCTCTCAGCCGTTATATCATACTTAGGAAGGGATAGCATTAAGTACTTTGACAAAGTTACACTTCGGGAGAACATGGGTGGTCTAGCACCGAAACTCCCGAATGCTGGAGTCGCGAAGTTAATCTGGACCATTGAGAATAAAGGGACACATGTCCACAGATCAATGACTATCCGAAAGTTTAGGTATTCAATGGTATCAATGTGAAGACATAAGGACACATGAGTTTCCTCGAAGCTTTGCAATCCAGAGTAAATCTTGGTCGTGAATGCTAGGTACATGTGGAGATAGATCAAGAATGGTTCGTAGATTTGAATCTCCAGAGAGGAAGCTGGAAGATACACAATGAACTCCCGAATGCTGAATTTACAAAGTGACGTAGAACATTGATCCTCAGATCCTTCGAGATCCCTCTCAATCGTCGATCTAAGGACCCATTGAGAAGCCCTCTTAACTACCCAACCTACTAGGAATGCATCGTGGAGCAACACGTGGCCCCCTCTTGTCCCCTGTCAAATTTCATTCGTTGGACTAGAGTCGTTGGATGAGAGGCTACATGGCAGGAGATCCTATAGACTGGAGACTTGGTACTCCGGAGGAGCTTGGGAAAGAGTCTTCAAAGTGTGAAAACTATTGAAGTCATGAATGACAAAGTGAATCTCAACTGTTGACAAGTAGAGGACATGTGGCACTAGATTCGAGATTCTAGAGACCTGGCTCTTCGGGGGATTCGTGATGTGAGGAGTTGGTAAGCTCCGAAGCCTAGAGTTGTGAAGTAATGGGAGCCGTGGATATATGGATCTACGTGGGCAGACTTCGATCGTGATATTTGAAAGTAGTTAGAAGGCTGTATGTCTAGGGATGACGTGGCTCACTGATGATTCAAAGACCCCTTATGCCTATTAGA